>CATIWR010367792.1:0-10724 GCA_949677035.1 Omphalea diandra
ATATATATATATATATATATATATATATATATATATATATATATATATATATATATATATTTTGTGTGTGTGTGTGTGTATATATTCATTTTTCTCCCTTCTCATGTAATTGTCATCTATCGATATGTTGGTACTCTTAATGAGAAAAATGAAAAATTCCTTACTAAAAAGGTTTTTCCCTCTCAAAACTATTTGCACCTCACTTACCTCATCAATGCAAAAGCTATTCACCCTGATTCTTATGCTTATACTCTAGGTGCTTTTGGAGAAAAAAGGTTGGAAATATCCCAAGCCTCCAAAAGAAAAAGGCTTGTCACTGAAAAAGGAGCACAACCAGTCTTACCACCTCAACCAAAACCTAAGTCTAAAATCTCCCTTGCCACCATCAACCAAAATTGGACAATTTAATGAGGATACTTAAGAGCAGATTTCTCCTCTTTTCCTGCCTACATAGTGACTTGGTGGATTTATAAGAGAAAGTTGGTACTCCTCCCTGCCATCTTCTAGATTTTGAGGATTCAGAGAACACATCGGAAGAGGAGGACAATCAAGAAGTTGAGGCAGGTGGTGAAGTTGAGGGAGGTGGAGATAATGAAGAACAATATGATTATGAAGATGATGACAATTCTCTTATCTTTTAGATTGTCTTTAGAATTTTTATTTTTCTTTCTATGTTCTATTTTGAAATTTCTTGATGTAAACACTATTGATCCCATAGTTTATAAACAAATATAAGTGTTTAATTTGCAATTCTTTGTCTCGTATGCTATGTGATTGCAATTTTTTTATATATGATTGCAATTCTTACGATTATGTAAGTTATTATTTGCTCCTTATGATCACTTTATCTCACCTTTATGCATTTCATCTAGTCTTCCATATTTATCCTCTTTTTTATCTTACTAAAGAGGGAGAGTGAAGTATATGGAGAGCAGGAAAACATAAGTTGAGGGGGAGCATTTTTTTTCTTCAAACTTATAGCACTTAGAATTTCTTTGATCATTGGATAGAATTTCTTTAAGTATTCATTGATCATTTCATCATTAACCATCCAACTTTATAACTCATGCATTTGATTTTCCTTGAGATCAATCTAAGTTGTCAAAATAAAAAAAAATGGAGATTATTGGACTAGGTTGGTTAAACATAAGTCATAAACCTCTTTTGATCTTGACAATAAAGATTAATCAGTTCTAATGTTTTCATTAAGTGTTGTTTTACAGTTTATAAGACAGTTTTTCAATTGAAAGTTGGATAGCAATCAAAATTTACAACCTTATAAAACTCATCCAAATTCACGGTGTGTATCCCCTAAATCGTGACCGCAAATAAGCTATAAAGATGGAAGGAGCTAGGCCAAAGGAATTCATGGGCGAATTCACAACTGTGGCTTAGCCAAAGTAAATGAGCTTAAGTCACAAAGGAATTCGTGATGGCTATCGCATCTTATATCGAGACATGAATTTCATAGTGACAAAGGAGGGAACCAAAGCCACAGCCACAACATGCTAAGTGTCGAAGACAATAGTTGGATATCAAAAGTAATGAGGGAAAATTGATGGTCGTGATTGCGACTCAAGAAGTTGCAATTTCCTCATCAAACAGAGGAATTTACAGTTTCAATCGTGCCCAAGATAAAGTGAACTCACGATCATGACTTTTAACAAGTTGGTAAAACATAACAACAATAATTCTTGAACAACCAATGGAAGAATGACATATGGACTAGTCGTTAGACATAAATGGGGTTTTCTACCGCAATTTCTAGCTATTCAATACAAATTGAAAATTCGCGACCGTGAACTACTAGTAGCGACACCGAATTCTGCATGACAAGCCTTTAATGCAAAATATGCTTAGCACAACTTAGAGATTTAGGGATAGTTTTAGAGTAACATCTTTTTGGTAGATGAGGGCTATAAATAATCCACTAAACTGATGTATATGCAAGAGAATTGAATTAATTGTAACCAAACTCTTGCCAATTTGCTACTCATTCCTTTACTCTTCTTTAAGTGTTGTTGATCGTTTTGTGTGAGCAATAAACACCATTGTAAGTAGGTTGAGAGTTAGCTTAGATTCTAAAACTCTTGTAAGAGATGGACGTGTGAGCCTATGTAAAACACTTGTGAGAGGTTTTTGTGTGAGCTTAGAAAACACAAGTTGTAAAGGTTTTGTGTGAGCCATAAAACACAAGTTGTATAAGTTTCGTATGAGCTTGGAAACACTAGTTCAGTTGAGTGAAATACCTAATTGTGTAGAATTGGGGAGTGGACGTAGGGTTTGTTAACACCCTAACCTCTATAACCCTTTTTATTGATTCTTATCATCTCATTGTTCACTTCCTAACATAAATCTTCCTTTTAATTTTAAAACAAGCTATCAATTCAACCCCCTTCTTGGTGAACTAGGCCAACAAGTACATTAAAACCTATTTTATACCTGTCAGACTCTTAGATTTGGACTTGCTAAAATCCATATTTCATATCAAAATTTAAAAAAATGTTAGCATCATAAAGTCTTTTTAACAAATCCCACTTATTAGGAATCAAATATCTTATCCATTCCAAAACCATATTTAGAGGTTTGTAATTAATAATAAGTCTATAAACTCCTTATTCCAGTTTTGTTGCATTATTGACATAAAAAGCAGAGCAGCTCTAAGGAGATAAAGATTTTCTAATCAAACATTTTTCAAGTAAATCATTTATCTCTTTGAGACAGTGAGCTTAGAGCTCTTCACTCATGTGAATGGCTCTAGCTGTAGTGGGAATAAATGTTCCATTAAAATCCTTGACATAAGATAAAGTAACAACTTGTTTCTTTCTATTCCAAAAAGCATTGGGACAAAAGCACAAACATTGCTTCAAAAAAAGATCTTCAATTTCCTTAATCTTCTTTTAAACATTTTGAAGATTATCTTCAATTTTTAAAATCTTTATTTCTTTAGATAAAAAATTTATTTGCTTTTTCTTTTTATCAATAAAATTAACATCAAGGTAAATTGAACATTCTTGTAATAAGTTGAACAAATTTCAAATAGATTTCTTTAACAAAAATACTTTTTGTAATTCCTTTTTCATTTACTTTGAAAAGGATATATTAAAGTGGTAGAAGGATTTCCTAAAATAACATCAATAGTGAGGTTTATCGCTAAAACAAACACAGTTCTAAAACAAACACCATCATAGAAAATTTTTCCATTTGAAAGTTTATAATTAGCTTTCAATTTTTCACCATTTACAGTATAAAGTCTTTCAGTAGATTTTTCATAATAAATGGTGGGAATCAATCCTTTTTGGATACAATTCATATCTGCACCAAAATTGATCATAGCAATAATGCTAAATGAAAATTGTTATTAACAACTAAATTAATCACAACAATTCCATTTTTTATAATTTGTTTTTGAAATAATATTTTTTAAAAAATTTTATTGGAACATCATCAACAATTCCTGAAATTGTTAAAGCATGAGTCTTAGAGAAACTTGCTTGATTACTTGAAATTTGATTTTGAACAAGATTTGAAATATGGTATTTTAAAATTTCTTGCTTAATCAAACTACTTTCAGTTTTTAGTTCTAAAATATATATTTTTTAATATGTTTAATTTCTTCTAGAAGTTTAATAATAGTAGGAATAGAAACCTTAGTTTCAAACCTTTTAAAAATATCATTTACATCATATTTTTCAAAATTATCAATAGTTTTCTCAATAATTATTTCTTTTAGCTTTAAAAGGTATTCTTTTTGAACTTCAGGATTTTCAATTTTCTTGATAGAATCAAAAAGTAAAGTAGTGTCTTTAGCAATTATATTAATAAACTTTAAATTACAAGCACATGGTCCTTCACAATCACAATCTTTTTTCTGGTTCGGAACAGACTTGCTCAGTAGAAGATTGATTGCTAAGACCTCATACGAATCATCACTTTCATACTCAGAAGAATTATAAAGCAATAAATTAATCATTTGCTCTTTTAATTTGTCAGAAATATCAAAAGCATTAATTTTGTCTTTCATAAAAAATTGATTTTAAAATGTCCTACTCTTCTATACTTAAAACATACAAGAGCCACATATTGTTTTAAAAACATTTCTTTTTAAACTCCTTAGGTTTAAAAGAAGAAGGCCTGGAGGAAGAGGGTTTTGAAGACTTATAAAATTGATCATTGGAAAAAGACTTGTTTGCTTTTTTAAGACTCTTCTTTATTGAAAAACTATACGATGACTACTATAGTGACCTTGTTTTGAAAAAGTTTACAACTCAATTCTATCTAATTGAGAAACAATAGTATGTAAAATTCTATTGGAATAATTATTTTGAAATTTCTTAATATCTCTTCAAGTAGGTTTTTTTTTTCTTGTCATCATCAACAATATTTATTATCTAAGAAGGTGAACAAATAACATCTTGATTTTGAAAAGTAATTTTAACTTTCTCTAAAGGAGGATGAACACTTGAAGTGGAATTTCCAGAAATAGATATCCAAGTTTGAGAAATTCTTTCATCAACATTAATTTCTTTAAATGGAAATCTCTTTTTTCTATATTATAGTAAGGAGAAAACCAAATGAGAAAGGAAGATTACATTTAATAGAGTTTAAAAATTTATAATATTCATCTCTTAAAATATTCCTTTGACTTTCGTCAAAATAATTAACAAACCAGTTCCATTTTTATTTATTATAATCTTGAGAAAGTTCTTTTTTCAATAAACTTTTGTCAATTTAAAAAGTTTTTGAAACCATATTAATAGTTGAAAAACCTTCCATTTGAGAATAGGAGGCATATAGCCTTTCAGGTACTAAAGAAATAATTTTTTCATCAGACCTTTGGTCTGCTTCTTTATAAAGAGTTCTTAGGACATTATTTGAAAAATCAACTTGTTCAAGTAAAGAAGGAATGGTAGGAGAATTTTGAAGTTCAAAATTTCTAGCAGGAATAACAAAAGGAGAAAAACTAATAAATGGACTTATAGAAATTTTAGAAGTAGATCTTCTACCATTTTGAAATTCAAGAACATTAACAAGGGTTGGAGAAAACTTAACTCGGATAGATCCATCCAATCTTTCTGAAATACTTGAAACACTAGATCCAGATTCTATAGATCTTCGAATGATTATATCATCAAGATTCTAGGAACCAACTTGGGTTAATTCATTCCATCTTAATTTCTTAGGAACATGTACCTTATTATGCTGAGAGTTAGCTTTAAAAACTAAAGTTTCATTTCTTAAAAGTTTGCACTTAGATCTGGGATCTACAGTGGTAGAAATAACCTTATAGTAAACCATATAAATAATTACAATAGATTTAGAGTTAGCAGTAAAATCAATATTTTTTAATTTAATAGTTAAAGATAGAGTATCAAGAATTTGACCATCAAACAGAGATACTGAAAAACTTAGATAACAATTAAAATAAATTAGACCATTAACCAAATTAGATTTAGCCATAGCCAAAATTGAATTTTGAAAAGATTGATGCCTAACATCTCTTAAACATAAAAATATTGGAATATCAAGACCAAGTCTGAATAATTGTTTAATAGTAACTTGAACCACACTCAGATGAATAAATTTATATTTTCTCTATAGTTTAAAATAACATTTGGAGAAAGTAATTGAATATTTCATGTTCATGGCTTAAAGCAATAGTTTATTCAGTTTACTTGATAGAGTAATTAGACATAAAAATCAAAAGAGCCAATTTTATAAATTGAATTAACATTTTTCTTAGGGATGGACCAATTGTGTAACTTATTTTCTATTTGGGCTACACTAACTTCACTATGAAGATAAACATCAGAAGAAAAATCTTCTGACATAGATTTAAACATACTAAGGGAGGAAGAAGAAGATGAAGATGAAGATGATACCTCATGAAAGGTTATAAACAAGTGATTCATATTCATTGGGTAAACAATCATTGTTATGACTGAGGGACCATACAGTGGGACCACTATAAACACTCTCAAAGAAATCAGCTAACCAACACTAAACAATGACTGATCAACACACTTACAACATAAATGTTACACAAGATTAGTAAAACAATATTTTGGCTCAGATACCAGAAAAGGCGAAAGCTAATATATATATAAATTTTTGCAAATACAAATAAATAAATAAATATGTAAGCAGTTTTCTAATGTGCAAGTTCCCTATACATGGCAAGCACAAAGCATACTTAAAATAATGTAAAAGTGATGCAAGAAAAACAAAGTTTGAAAAGAAATTATTTATATTATAGAGAAAAGAAGTATTACAAGGTGAGAGCATATATAAGATAGAGTTTTTCTTTTATTTATAAATTCAGCCTCTACACATAAATAAAATATACTTATATAGACAAAGGGTTTAGACTTCAAACAATCTTAAGTTTGTAATGGAAAACAACTGTAAAAATAATTGAAAAGGAAAAAGTATAATAATTAAAAAAGATGACAGTAATATCGAGCTAGCAAATACTTTAACAAAAATGATTGACCAAGACAGAGTACTTTAAAACTTTTGGTTGATAGGAATCCTTTAGATGAATTGGATTCCAAAGCAATTAGCTTCGTTACTTTGGGCCATGTCTAGTTGTGATGAGTCAGCACTATCCAGATCATCTAAATCCTCATCTTCTGATATTTGAAATAAGCATTTTAAAAGTAATCTTTCATATCTTTCTTATCTAGGGTAGAAGAAAGTGTGGCATGTATCTTGCTTTTAGTTGATAAAAATTCCATCTTTCAACACTGCTATGTGGAGCAACAATGTTTTGGGAATTGAACTAATTATTAACAACATTTTTACCAACATAATCAATCTTATAATTACTACACCATTTTATATTAAAATGTCTCTGGAGAGCATCTTGTGTTCTAAATGCCAATTTAGAGGATAGTCTTCTGTGATTTAAAAATTTCGAGAAAGAATCCAAGGAATGCTAAAAATAGTTGTAAAAGATAGCAGAGGATCTTGGGTATATTTATTAATTTTTATTTCAAAATACTGAAAACCTTCTTTAACAATAGAAGGGGCAATATGGTAAGTTCATCCAAAGTAAAACCACCATTCTTCGAACTATATTGGAAATTAACATTCATTCCTTTAATCAAGTAAAAGAACCAAGAGTGGTTAAAAGGTCTTAACAAGAAGGCAACAAACCAAGCATCCTGGTAGTCTATGTAACTATAGCTTGGCGAGTAAAATGTTTTTACAAATTTTCTTTCTATATGAATTCCTTATTCCCAATCCCTAGCAGAAAAGTACCTTATGAATTTTACAATTTAAATAAGAAATCCTTTAGGGATCTTTATCATCTGTAACATGTTCTATTTCAATAGATTTTGAATCAACTAGAATAAATTCATAGAAGATTCTATTTTTCTTGGGCATACTTAGAAAAAACTAATATCCATGTGGAAAAACATTTTGAATAGTTAATGGAAAAGATGAACCTAAAAGTTCAGGCTCAATGAAATAGATCAACAAATTTTTACAGAAAACCCACTCTTCCAGATGTTTAAAATGAAAATCATGGAGATATGATTTAAACAAGGTATGATGAAAAGCCATATACAAGTGGGATATTGATGGTTTAACTGAATATTTATTTTTAAATATTTTATATGAGATGGCTATGGCTACTTCAACCTATAAATCAAAGGGATAGAATAATCCAAATATTACTAAACTATTAATTTCTAGTTTTACTGGTCACTCAAAGGTTGGTGGGACAATTATGTTAATGAAGCAGACAAAAATCAAATTTTGATTACCACTATAACTATTGCAAGAATAAAAGGGCAAGGTATCCTTCATACCAATAAACCTCTCACTATTGCAACATTGATTTTTATGATTACAAAATGTTTTGTTAGAGATTCAAAACATTTTCAAGCTAGATTATCATAAATTTTGACTAATCTCACTTGTCCAAAATTGTCTGCTTTTTTCTGGTATAAAGATATTTTTCTTACTAAACTTTCTACTAGAACTGATTGTCATCATGTTTTTTTGAACGAACAATTCATTTATGGTTTACCTAGGTTATTCGTTGAGAAGGTACGCTAGCGAATAAGGGGGTAAAAGAATGGAATCATCAACTATGATAATCTTTCTTATGGAAAGATTATCAATCATATTAATAATGAAGGTCTTGCTACTTGCACTGATTTAAATTTAAGTGCTAGATTAAAGTATGAAATGAATGATAGTCAAAAGGAGTTAAAATGTTTTTGTGCCCAATATGGTTATGAAAAATTGACTTCTCCTTTAGTAGAAAATAAAAAGAATTTTTCAAAAAGAATAGTCTTAAGAAAGAAAAAAAGCCTTTTCTAGTGATCAATTTTATAAGTCTTCAAAACCCTTTTCCTCCAAACCTTCTTCTTATAAACCTAACCAATCTAAAAAGAAATGTTTTTCTAAAAAACAATTTGTGGCTCCTATATGTTTTAAGTGTAAAGAGTGGGACATTTTAAAAATCAATGTATTATGAAAAAAAAAATTAATGCTCTTGATATTTTTGACAAATTAAAAGAGCAAATGATTAATTTATTGCTTTCTAGTTCTTCAGAGTCTGAAAGCGATGATTTGAATAAGGTCTTAGCAATGTGTGTATGTGTATATACACATGTATGTATGTATATATTACATATATATGTGTGTGTGTGCGTGTGTGTGTGTGTGTGTGTGTGTGTGTGTGTATACATACATATATATGTATGTATCAAAACTAAGTTGATGTAGATTATTAGTCAAACTCAATGATATGGTCATGAATTCAATAAATAAAGGGACATTTAATCAAGATAAGACATAATCAAAATTTTTAGCTTATATAATCTAAAGATTTTAATTGATATCAATTCACATAACACTTCATCAATCAATCAATAAAGATTATCCATGTATTCATAAGGATGAAAGAGAAGAACCTATTGATGTTAACTCAATATACCTCTATCAATCATTCCAAGTTCTCTTTTGTTGAACTACATCCTTCATCGCAAAGAGGTTTAGTAAAAATATCTACCAATTGATGGTTAGTATCAATAAATTCTAAGACAATATAACCATTATTAACATGGTCCCTTAGAAAGTGATGTCTTATATCTATATGCTTACTCTTATAATGTTGAATGGGGTTTATAGATAAGTTGATGGCACTAGTATTATCACATTTGATGCCCACTTGTTTTACAATAATCTTGTGGTCAAGAAGTTGTTGCTCCATCTATAGGATTTGAGCACAACAAAGACCTGTTGTCACATACTCAGTTTCAACTGTAGACAAAACAACTAAATTTTACTTTTGCTACTCGAAGACATTAAACATTCACCTAGTAATTGACATGTGCCTAAAGTGATTTTTCTATCTAAAGTATACCCAACAAAATCAACATCTAAAAATGCATTTAATTCAAATGAGTTACTCTTAGGATAACAAAGTCCTAAGTTGAGAGTACTATTTAGATATTTGAGTATATGTTTTACAACATGCAAGTAAGACTCCTTAGGATTAGACTGATATCTTGCATATAAACATACACTAAACATGATATTAGACCTAGATGCAAAAAGATAGAGAACACTACCAATCATACCTCTATGCAACTTTTGATCCATAACCTTACCATGTTCATCTATGTTTAGTTTGATGTTGGTGTTCATTAGAGTTTTACAAGGTTTGTTGTTCTCCATGCCAAATCTTTTGATTAGTTTTTTGGTGTATTTGGCTTGGTTAGTGAATATTCCTTCCTTTTCTTGTTTGATTTGCAATCCAAGAAAGAATTTGAGTTTTCCCATCATACTTATCTCAAATTCACTTTTCATTACTTTGGAGAAATCTTCACATAAGCAAACATTAGTGGCACAAAAAATAATATCATTTATATATATTTGCACAAGCAATAAGTCTTCATTCCTCTTTTTGGAGAAGAGTCTTGTGTTTACCAATCCTTTGGAAAATCCTTTATTTACAAAAAAAATTGTTCAACCTTTCATACCAAGCTTTTGGGGCTTGCTTTAAGCCATATAAGGCTTTGGTGAGCTTGAACACATGGTTAGGAACGTAATGACTTTTAAAACAAGGAGGTTGTTCAACATACACTTCTTCATCAAAGTAGCCATTTAGGAAAGCACTCTTGACATCTATTTGGTATAATTAAAAATTCATATGAGAAGCAAATGCAAGTAAAATCCTAATGGCCTCTAACCTTGCAACAAGGGCAAAAGTTTCATCAAATCTGATTCCCTCTTCTTGGTCATAGCCTTTGGGTACTAACCAAGCCTTGTTTCTAACTATAGTTCCATGCTCATCAAGCTTATTCCTAAAGACCCCATTTGGTTCTAATAATGGAGTGTCTTTGAGGTCCAAGAACTAATGTCTATGCTTTGTTTCTTTCAAACTGATTAAATTCATTTTGCATAGAAAAAACCCAATGCTTATCTTTTATGGCCTTATCTAAGGCCTTAGGCACAATTAGGGAAATAAAAGCAAGATTGTTACATGCATTTCTAAATGATGATCTAGTTATTACCCGATTTGATGGATCACCTATGATGAGATCTATTGGATGATCTTTCTTAAAAACCCAATCCTTTTCTATCTTGTTTGCCTTTCATTTGGAGTAGAAAGGGAATGATCTGAATTTTCCTCACTTCTCACTTTTTGTGGCTTATCCACATTTTCTTTTATATATATATATATATATATATATATATATATA
>CATIWR010367817.1:0-73328 GCA_949677035.1 Omphalea diandra
AAATCCTGTTCTTTATTACGCTCCCCATAGTTGCGAAGGCGCTCAAACATGAGCTCCTTAAAGTGTTCCTCCTCATCTAGCATAAATTTTGCATTTGCAACAACAAAATAATACTTGTTGGCTTGCTGCTGCACCGTTAAATAAGAAAGTAAAATTGGGCAACCGGAGGTTAAAAATAAAGTATATCACTTGACGAAAAGTATTTATCTTTCTTGTGATCAACCAAGCAAAGAGTAAAACCACATGCCAATTGAGGTTCACTTGAATGAACGAGTCATTGTGTAACAGGAGTAGGATCCCAAATTGGGTATTTCAATTCGATATTCAATGCAAAATTTTCATGTGTCTACGATCTTTTTAGTCAGTGAATTTTCTATATATAAGTGCCTCGTGATGAACAGTGAGTATCAACATTGGTAAAGTAATAAAATTGGATACTCCAATCAACTTCAAAGAACTGCAGAAGGGAAAGCGAAAGAAGAAAGAAAGAATAAACACCTTGTCAGGGGAGGAGGAGGAGAGGTCGTTGGAGTCGATAGCTGCAACAGCAGTCTTAAAGGAGGAAATGCGTCTGGTGGGCATGGAGAGATGCGAAGGTCTTTGTGATCCACTAAAGCTAAAGTGTGCGGTTGGTAAGGCTTTGCCATTCCCACAATGCGTTGAAACCTGAGGTAGTGGCAGCAGATGAACCTGAGGTAGTAAGGCTTTGCCATTCCCACAATGCGTTGAAACCTTGGCCATAGTGGCAGCAGATGAACCCACCGCAAGACTTAACATTTTTTCCTTTATCTACAGAGATTAGAGTTGTTGGTCCTGCTCAGCTGTAAACCATACGCAGAGCTAAGACGATTTCGAACCAGGCAGGAACAGGGCCTATAACCTTATCTAGTATATCTTCTTCTTATATCCCATTATTTATATTTTAGCTAATTTCCTTTTTAATTTTTAAATTTTTTAATGACCATATTTCAATTTAATTATTTATTTCAAAATTTTTATTTAAAATATTTAATATGGTTATTGATAATTTATTAAACTGTTCATTCTAATTTAATATTTTAATTTTTTTCATATAAGGGAATAGATAATTTCTTAGCTTTAATTTGTGCTTGACAATTTATCTTTTAAAATAGTTGATTTTTATTGGAATTGATTTAAAATGAATCTGAAAAATTTATTTAAAATCACAGTTGACCCAATTTTTAATTCCAAAAAAATATAAAAATATGAGACGTGGGATTTGAAGAAACTTGTGATCAACAATTCCAACTACACTATGAGTAATGACACTTTGAATCTGCTATTACAAAATTTGAATTTATCAAACTCTATTTTACACATTTATTTAGATTCATATAGTTTCAAAAGTATGGTCAATTATACCAATAAGCTACACTATAATTAACATAGATGTTCCAATAAGTTCCACTTCTATCTTGGTCATAGTATTCTATTCTATATTATTTAAAAAAAATATTCTATTTTCATAAAATATTTTAATGACTTACAATATTCAACTATGAAATTTTATCTTTTAATGTATTTATCCTTTGATAATAACAAGATATGGTGATTATAGAATTTCTAAATTATTATGTTATTTATAACTAATTATTGTTTACTAATTTCATTAATACGTAAATAAAATCATACATTAAAAAATTGCACAAATAAAATACTTACCCTCAAAATTAAATTGAATTAAATAATTATTATTAATTCTTAGTTAATTATATTAGTTTTATTATATTTGATAATTATGAGATATCAAGATGAAAAATATGACATATCAAGATGGGATTGTGGACATTGAACCTTATCTATTTTTTAATAATATTAAGTATTTTTATTTAAAATATGTACAACAATATATCATTCATGAAAGAAATAATAAACTCCAAACAAAAATTAATTCATTTAAATTCAAACATATTTACTTTAATTGAATGCTGATTACTTGTTAAATTCATGTATCATGAATTACAAGCAATTGATTAGATAATTTATTCTCATTTCTTTTTCAATCATTCCTCATTTTATTTACTATTTATTACTTTATTATCCCAAAAATAATTAAATAATACATTCTTGCATATTTATGAAAAATATTTGTTAATAATAAAGATTAATAATATATCTAAAATTTCAATTGAAAATAAAATTATATTACTGGTTAAAATATTTATTAATAATAAAAAAACTTTAATAATATATCTAAAATTTGATTAAAATTTTTATTAAATATTAGTATTTAAAATAAAAAATTAAATACAATTCACGACCAGCTACTCCAAGCGGCCACTTTTCCTCGCACATTGGGCGTAGTTAAAATGGGAAAGGTGCTGCTGCGACATTTGCCTTCTGCTCTCTGCTACCGTCACAGCACAACCTGCCTTTTTCGTTGCTCTTGCACAAGCTTCCGACTGATCTCTTCTGCCGCCACCGCCACCCCCACCAAGGTAAACGCATTTTCTACACAGATAATAATAATAACAGAATAATTATAATTAGCGATGTTCATTGCACAGATGTCGACAGAGTTTTACACCTTCGGGCCTTACAAAATTGACGCAAAGGAAGTATTTTACTCGACCCAGCTTTCCTATGCCATGGTCAACCTCCGTCCAGTTCTTCCTGGTAATAAATTTTTTCTTTTACTCTGCTTGGTTTAGGGTTTAAACGTGCGTTGTTACGCCAGTTTTGCTTTTTTTCAATTTTAATTCTTTTATGCTGCTGATTTTGAGTTTCTATCGAATTCTTGGAGTCTCCCCGGTTGGAGGTGGGAATGATATGTTGCTGATTTTGTGTCTGTTAAAAGAATGTAAAATGTATTTGGTTACAGCAGACTATTCCTGCCAGTTAAGACTTGCATTGAACAAGTTCTAGATAACCGTTTGGCATTTGATTAGGTAGTGAACCATTAGATGGCATTGAATATCTGTTGAGTTCAAATACTACCAAGGAAATTGGAGAAAGAACAGATCACCTGGATAAAATTTTCGCTTTGTGAATTCCATGCCTTTATAACGGACTGCAGTTTGAAGTTATGTAATTTTTATTTATTTTGCTTTTCCTTTTAGTTGATAACAAGAATTAGAAAAAAAAAACTCCCATCTCACGTGGATAAAATTAGTCTCTTTAATAGTATAGTGATGTTGTTGTGTTTATTGCTACTGAATTGAAATATTATCCTCCTTTTTTTCAAAGAAAAAAAAAGGAGACATAGTAAGTTAGTAACTATCAAGTGGTTGAGGGAGAATGTGGAAATAATTATAGATTAATAATCAACTATAATAACTTAAGATGTTAGGATTGAAAATCAAACAGAGATGCCAAATTCTCTAATGCTTTTATAGGTTTACTTTTGGCTCGGAGTTGACCGAGATCTGATTCAATGTTTCTACTGTTTCTTCTTTTCCTGCGTTATGATTACACATTTTTTTCTGACTGTAATTTATTTCCTTTTCCCTTTGCAGGTCATATCCTTTTCCAATCAAAAGTCATGAAGATGTATTCGATTTATATGCACATGCATCTGCTTTGTGTCCATCGGGTTAATCTTGTTGGCATTTATATGAATATATATTCACATAGTAACAAGATTAACCTAATGGACTTGTCATAGTTGAACTTGATTAGTTCAATGTGCAGTCATTTGACATTAGTATGCTATCATTGCACTTCTCACGACTTGCAGGCATGCAAACTATTATTCTCTTTCTGTATGAGTTCATATTGTTTGATTGATGGAAAACCATAGAGAGGGTGCATACAGATTGCAAAAACATCGTCATAGTTTGCTTGGGGTTCAGAAGACCTATCAAACAAATGCTGTCTGGTGAACTCACCCTGTACAAAGTTTTAGTTGGGATCATGAAAAAAATCAATTCCTTTTCTGCAGATTAGATTATTTTTCAGGTTCATAACTAAGTTTCATTTGGGTTTGAATTGCACTGCTGGCTACAGGATGGATATTTTGAGATCTTCATGAAGGGATTTGATTCATTGTCATCCAAATGCAAAGTTACTGAGAAGAAACATTAATCAGAATAAGATTCTTTGGTTATCTAACATTTGCAAGCCAACAACAGTACAACTAATGACAATTCTTAAGCACTTGGTTTCATGTGCAAGTAGGATTCTTGTGCTGACTAGTTGCTTGGTCAGAAGACCTAGATGCATGTTGTGCTTGCGGCCTTGCATGAGCGTTCAGCATTTACACAAGCACAGTGGCAAAACATTATGATAAATGATCTCATGCAAAATTTTTTGAGAATATTCACTTTGAATTTGGTTTGAGTTTTTCCAATGTCCAAATGATTCTGATGAAGTTTGTTGGGAATAATGAACTTAAAACAGTTAGGTTTTCATTTTGCCTGCATTCAATTTGGTTGACTTGACTCTATGTACATGTTCTAGTCTGCCCAAGGCGTGAAGTGAAGCGTTTTGTTGATCTCACTGCTGCTGAGACTAGTGATTTGTGGCTTGTGGCCCAGAAAGTTGGTGATCGGCTTGAGAGCCACCACCACGCAACATCACTCACATTTACAATCCAAGTAAGATAGTCCTTTTACAATCCAAGTAAGATAGTCCTTTTCTGGTATTTCATTAAATTGGTTATCATTTTACTCATTCTGCAATGCTAGTAATATTATTGTACTTTAGCAGTTGTTATAGACTTATAGTTACTCAACCTGCAATTACTGTTTCCAGTGGCATTACCTACTTTCGGTCTTTTTTCTTTGTTTCTCTTTTCTTTTTGTTTGGAAAAGGAATATGATTTTATGTAAATCTTATTAGTTGTGCTTATGTTTCAGTCATTGATTTATTATGTCACAGTGTTGATTAGAATTGCAATGACTTGTTTATATTCTCTCTCTCTCTCTGTCTCTCTCTCTGTTTCTAAAGGAAGAAGAACAAAGTGTCCTCTATATTTTTCAATTTTGGAGCAGAATTATAAAGACAATAGAAGAATTATAGACTATAAAGTCTACGCCCAGGCCTTATGCCCACCTAGGTTCGTTTTGCAATACCCAATATGCTGCTGTTTCTAGGTCTCCATTTATAAAGTCCAAAGTTGATCAAGCTTTCTGATGCATAATGCTGTAATATGAGATGAAAAAGGCAAAGCTTTGCCGGACCCATGGTTTAGACCAAATACAGAAATGACCCAAAAGGAGTCATCTAAAAATATAGTCTCATCAAAATATTTTTGCTTTTCCTCTTCAATTTGATGTGTCCATTATGTCAAATCTGGTATGCCCATTCAACAGCAAGGATTGCTTGAAATTAATAGAACAATATCAGCAAAAAAATTTTAGTTGTGGTTGTTCTCAATGAAATTGGTTTTGTTACAGGAAAAACAAAGTTGTTTCTCACAACTTAAGTATGTTATCATTGATTGCTTTTGTTCTTTTAGGTTTTGCTGTCACTTTAGAAGTTTAATTTTACTTTTATAGGAGGATGAGAGAGTTGCTACAGAAATCTGTAATCACCAGTCAGGTCAAAAAGAGGAGAGGACTTGCAAGATTAGTTAGAACTGGAGTACTGTGTATGTACTTTGTTGTTAGGAAAAAATAAAATAAAATTTTCAGAGCGTAAAAGTGCTGATGTTTACTTGTCTTACATTGAAAACTTCTTTAGAGCTGGAGTACCATGTATATAATTTGTGGTGTAGAACGAAAGAAAATTTCCAGAATGAGAAGGTGACATGCTGTTAAGTTGTGAAATTGAACCAAGGGAGATGACATTTATTGATTGTGTCATAAGTAAGAGGAGGAGCATGTGAACTTAAAACGAAATAAATTTGTACGAGCCATCATATGTCAAAAAGATTGTTTGATTAAAATGGGGATTTACCTCTTGCAACTACTGTACTGTTTGACTTGTCTGTGGGCTTGTTGCTTAGCCTTTTCCATCTCTATCTTATCTTTCATTTATTTCTTGGATGAACTCTTTATCCTAGTTGTTTATCCGCATCTGATGTTTGGACGTCTGAACAGAAATCTTGGTGCTTGATTCTGACTTAATGGGTCACTTCTTTAGCACTTGAAATCTCAGTTAATGAGCCTGCCTCATTTTATTCTTTAGTTATTCCAGCAGAGACTAGCCAATAGATCTTCCTATTCCAGCCCAAACCATTCCTTGAGTTGGCCTCTTAACACCTTTTCTTATGGATTTCTCCTAGAGAAAGAAGAAAACATCCCTCAAGACCAATCCTTTCCATCTCTTAAGTCCCACTGCCAATTTTTTTTACAGCAGGAAATATGCACAAGAGCTGAAATAGGAGTGAGATCTTATGTTAGAAAAAGTGAGATTGATTGATAGGCAGAGGAGAAATTGTACCATTGGTCCCTTAACTCAGACCTCTTCTAATATGGTCACTAATGAAAAATTTATAGAATTTGATCATGGCATAGATTTTCAATATCCAGCTAATTAAGCATCAAATTACTAATGTGGATGATCCAAGTTCTGTCTCTCCCTGTTTTAAATCTAACTTACCTCTTGGTAGGCCCATAAGCCTTTCGTGTAGCTCACTTTCTCTCCTAGTCAGATTATTTTCATACAGTAATGGGCTTCAAAATTAATAATGTTAGAATGACAATGCAAAAGCTTGTCAGCATTAGCACACAGATCATTCATCATGGCAGCACTCCAGAGCCCAATTAGCTAGAAATTGCAAATTTGTACCTCAATAGAATGGTGATAAAATTTAAATGACCAAATTGTGTAAATTTTCTTTACATGACCATAATAGGATGGTGGTGCAAGTGGCTGCCTTTAAAAGGTAGCTTGTCCAGGAAAGCAATTCAAAGGCAAATGGTTTCTAGGCAAGAGGATCTGATTAGTCAACTAATGCTTATGGGGCTAACTTATGGTGAAGCACATAAGTGCTAAGTCGTTTTTGGTTCCTCCCATTTGATTGGCTCTCTCGCAATGAACAGAGGAGCTGGTTTTCAAAGATGTTTTTCAAGATTCCCTTATCTCTGACCCTTGCTAGACTGTTAGAGTGAATAGATAACTACGTATAATTGCTCTATCAGTGGTTTTAATCTGAATTAGAATATGAATTAATGTTTCATTTCCCCTACTCGTTTCCTAGTAGTGTTTTTCAGGATTGGTAATTTCCTCCTCTTGTATGTTCTTCTTTTGGTGTCAAACTCGAAGTTCAGCCTGTGTTTTCATTTACTCGTTTATTCCCATGAAGTGGAGCCCAATTGAATTCCAATAGAACTTAGGATGAATTCCTACTTGTCATTGTGACTAGTGGGTAATCAGTGCATGTCCTGTCTGGAACCTAGGATATGCTATTTTTTTTTCATGAGTTACAGAATTTTAGAAAGGCATGTTTGGCATTGCTATCATATATAGCAGATTTTGGGGCAAAAACTAGAATAAATTCTCTGTGCTAATTGACATTAACTTTTTCCTTTGAGTTTTATGAGTTCAAAGTTGATTTTGAAATATTTGAAAATTTTATCAATAACTATTGAATTAGGTTGACAGTGTAACTAAACTATTTTTATGAGTATCTAAAAAACATTTTCAAAACCTAAACAATTGCAGTTTAAAAAACAAAAGATAGATTTTGACAATAGCGATGCTTAACACGCTCTTTAGCAAACAATGCTGGTTTTGTATCTGTGAAAACTTACAGCTTGAAGTATATTGATCTGTTAGGATGGACCTCAATCGGGACAGACTGTGCCTCATGTTCATATCCACATCCTCCCAAGGAAAGCTGGTGACTTTGAGAAGAATGATGAGATATATGATGCAGTAAGTTGGAAAATTTCTTTATTGCTTATGAGTTGATTTTTGTGGCTTAATGTTGAATCAAATAATTCGTGTTCCTATTACTTAGATTGATGTGAAGGAGAAACAATTAAAGGAGAAGCTGGATTTAGATAAGGAACGGAAGGATAGAAGCATAGAGGAAATGGCTCAGGAGGCAGAGGAATATAGATCCCTTCTCGTGTAGATGTATCGAATAAGGCGTCATTCTAGATTATTATCATGGTACTGGATAATTCGACCATTTATTATTACATCCATTTATCTGATTAGTAAGTTATTAATAATTAATGTTTATCCACACAAATATTTATTACATTTTATCTTTATCATTTATAATTAAATATATTTAAGTTTTCTTATCTTTTAATGTCTTAATTTACTAATGATTATATTTAGTAATCAATAAATTAGTAAAAATAATATTTTCTACACTATTTGAAATTGTCATTAGATTTATTCTTAAGAGATCAAACTTTCATATGCTTTTTGAATTCTATAAATTATTTAATTTGAACTAGACCAGAATTGATATTTTTATTTTTGATTAAATTCAATCAATTTTTTTATAAAAAAAATTTAGTAAAAATTTAATAATCAATTTTATTTGAAAATAATTATATTATTTAAAATTTATCTCATTTTAAATAAAATACTTTCATTTTTTTAATCAAAATTTTGTTAACATCTAAAAATTTTTTATAACCATATATAATATGCTATAAAGGAAAGAGTTTTAACTTTATATTGAAATGTACAATCTAACTATTTATATTTATTAGTTATAGTTTCCAATGTATGAAAACTCCTGTAAGGAGGTGTTTCTTCGAAAATGTTTACCTCAAGAAAACTCATCAAAATTTGTCTAAAATGTTGTGGACTCATTTTTGTAATTTTGAAAAATTAAGAAATTCACTTTCATTTTGAAAACTTGTTTCTTTTCGTTTTTAACTCATGTGGGTGAGAGATTTATTGTATCTGTTGTGGGTTGGGAGTCTATTTTGATAAAGTTTGGTGATGTCTTTAGAAGAAGCATAAATTTTGATATTATTTAATAATTGTTCATTTTAATATTTATTATAAACATATATATACAAAATATTTATAAATGTCTTTTTTTTTTTTTTGTATTTACACATTTTTCTCACATTTTATTTCCTACATTTTTGAAAAATATCATTTTTCTGTATCTGTTTCTACGTTTTCCATTTTTGTGCTACCTAAGTTGTAGTGTGTGTGTGTGTATATAACGTTAACGGTTATGATTATTTTGATTTACAATTAATGTTTATTATTTTGATTTGCAATTATGTTTACATTGAAAACTATAAACATTTATTATTTAGTTATAAAAATAGCAATCATCCATATAGATGTGACCATTGAAAACTATATATATATATATAACTCAATAATATTGAAATTTTAAGTTGACAAATAATTTTACTTATCAAATTTTATTATAAATTATACAACTAAGAAATTTTAGGATTTTTCTCCACAAAAATGATATATATTTTGAATTACACAAAATCTTATATTTCTACATCTATATTTTCTTATATGTGGTTATCTATAATGACTATATTTATGGTATATAAAATTTTCTCATATATATAATCAACTCAATTAATCATTAATTTCAAGTTAATTGGAGTCAATTATATGAATTTGTTTTTTCACTCGAGGTGACCTTGCACCACATCTTCAGAAGGATGTAAGGCTTTTAGGTCATTATGAATTAGTCTATTCTATATGAGCTAAGGTTTACCTATTTTCTTGTTACCTATATCTACTGTAATGTGTTATACTTTTCTAACTGGTGCGTTTAATGGCCTACGATTCACATGTCTAAACTATCTTAATCCACCTTCTTGGAACTTGTATGCAATCAAAACAACTGCAATTTCAGAAAGATGTAACGCTTTTAAGTTATTTTGAATTACTCTCTTCATGAGAGATTAGGTTTATCTCTTCCCTTTTTACCTATATCTACTCTAATGTGCTCTACTTTTTCTAACTGGTGCATCTAAAAGCCTACGATTCATACGCCCAAATCTAAAAGCCTACGATTCATATGCCTAAACCTCCTTAGTCTCTATTCTCTCAACTTGTCCACGACTAGAGCAACTTCAACTTTTTCTTTAATACACTTATTTTGAACTCTTTCCATTTTAGAATGCCTACACATCTATATTAGCATTCTCATCTTTGTCACACTATCTTTGAAGACTTATTATGCCTTTATCGTCCAACATTCACTCTCGTATATCATAGTGGGTCTTATCATAATGCGATAAAATTTATCTTTTAACTTATATAAAATCTTACAATCATATAACACACTCAATGCATTCCTTTATTTCGTCCATTTGCTTTCACACAATGAGCAATATCTTCCTTACAACCTAATGGACAATATCTCCTCACAACCCAATGGGCAAATATCTCCTTACAACCCTCATTTTCTTGCAAGATTGAGCTTAAGTATTTGAAGTGTATGCTTTGAGTATAGGCATTTCTATATTCTCCCTACTCCTATCTTTGCTAAAATTACAATGCATGTACTTAGTCTTACTTATTTTAAAACTTTTTGCCTATAGTGTATTTCTCTAAAGCTTTAACTTCCTATTGATTCATGTCTGAGTCACATCTATTAGCAAACATCATATACTAAGGGATGTTCTCTCATATATCTTTTATCAATTCATCTATGACTAAAGTAAAAAGATAAGAATTTAATGTCGACCCTTAGTGTAGTTTGACTATGATAGAAAAATTTCTTATATCTCTTCCAACTCTACGTACATTAATGATTGCTCCACCATACGTGTTCTTTATCACTTGAATGTATTTGATTAACATATTCTTGTTCTCTAAACTCAACTACAATATTATGGATTCTATCATAGACTTTTTATAAATCAATGAACACCATATGCAAATCTTTCTTCATCTCTCTATAATTTTTCATTAAGCTTCTGCTAAGAAAGATTGTTTCCATGGTAGATCGACTTAGCATAAAGTCAAATCAGGTTGGCTGAGATAGATGTGTAATATCAAAAGCAATGTTCCACAACTTTCTCCCATAATTAATGGTGCGACTTATAAGTTTAATCCCTCTATAATTGAAACAACTTTGAATGTTTCCTTTATTTTTAAAGACTGGGACAAAGATACCCTTTCTTCATTCGTCTGACATCTTTTTGGAGATAAAACTCTTGTTAAACAAATGAGTTAATGAAGCTACCCTTACTTCCTCTAAGCATTTTCATACCTCCATAAGGATTCCATCGAGACCACATGTTTTGCCAATTTTCATTCTCCTCAAAGTTTCTTTAACTTTCAAGAACCTAATTTTCCTAGTATAGTTTATATTTTTATTATTGTTACATGGTCCACACCTACTAGGTTTTCATTAAAGAAACCCTCAAGATAATTTCTTCATCTTTCCTTAATATCCTACTTTTTCACCACAATCTTATCATCTTTATCTTTAATACACCTAACTTGATTTAGATCTTTATATCTTATTTCTCCTATCCTAGCTAACTTGCAGTAATTTTTTTTTCTTCCTTTTTTATTTCTAACTTCTCATAAAATTGTGTCTTAGCCTAACTTATTACCTTATCAGCTTTCTCTTTTGCTATTTTATACTATTTATATATATCCATAGTTTCGCATTTAATTTGTTCTTAACTTCTCATACAACTTCTTATAAAATTGTGCTCTGGCCTGATTTACTGCCTTTTATATTTTATTTTATGTTATTTTATACTACTCATATGTGTCCGTATTTTTATATTCTTATATCATTTTCTATTATTCTTTATTGCTTTTTGGATTGTCTCGCTTCACCACCACCCCCTTTAAAGGTAGGACTTGTCTTCTAGTCTTTCCAAGTTGCTTTCTACCTACCTCTCGAATCTTTTTACTTATGTCTACCCACATATAATTGGCTTTAACATTTAGATCCTATGCTCTATATTTTCCAATTCATTCCTAGATTCTTTTTTTTTTTTAGCTTATACCATTTGATACTAGTAGAGGTATTATGGGATCGTATTTTACATCGCCTCTTGATCTTGACATTCAAGACCAATAACCTATGTTGAGCTTTTAAAACTTCATTTGGTATAACTTTGCAATCTTTACATAAGATTCGATTTGATTTTCTTATGAAATAGAAGTTAATTTAGCTTTTGTTTTGCCTACTTTTAAAAGTCACTAAATGAAATTCCCTTTTGATAAAGCAAATATTAGCCATAATTAGGTCATAAGTTGTTGCAAAAACAATGATGCTTTTCTCTTCCTTATTTCTACTCCCAAAGCTAAAACCTTCATGTACTTTCTCAAAATTGCTTTTATCTCGATCTACATATCCATTCAAGTCCCTTTCAATGAAGGTATTCTCTTTATTTCATATGTTTTGCATGATATCATTTATGTCTTCCTAAAATCTCTATTTGCTCTTACTATCTAGACCAACTTGTAATATAGACGCGCTAGCTATATTAATCACCTTACTTTCTAAACTTGCATAGCTACAATGATCCTATCTTCCATTCTCCAAACTGCTACCATAACATTCCTTAATGAATTATCCATACTAATTTTCACTCTATTTTTGTTTCTCTCTTTCCCTATGTCCATAACTTATACCCTTTCTCAACTTTCTTACTTTTCTCTCATACCCATTTAGTCTCTTAAATACATATAATGTTTACATTTCTCCTCTCCATAGTGTCCACTAGCTCAATTAGCTTACTTGAAAGGAATCTTATATTTCATGTACCTATCTTAATTCTAGTCTCTACTCGTTTATGTCTCTGCCCCCTTCTATAATAATGTCGACTTGTTATGTTAGCTATGCTACCTATACTATTATTGTTGTTGTGACTACTATGAGTTAGCTTTTATATCTACATTCATCCATGGTGTGCGAACTCTTACACATTTAACGTCATATTTAGGCACCAATATAAAGAGTCACTTTTGGGAATGCACTACACTCTTACTTATTTCTCACTATACTCAAGTTTTGATACAACGTGTCGTAAGTTGGGAACGCTCTAATGTTTATCAAATATATATCTAAATTTTGACAATGTGTAATCCTTAAAATTTATATAAAAAATAAATTTCTATGCAACATTATCCCTAAAATTTTATGTTGGTTGCCAACCTACCGCAAACCTCCTCCTTTTGGGCTTGAGACTGACTATGCCTTGGTGGAATTATATATATATATATATATAAAATTATGAATTATAATATATTTGAGAAGATTCCATTATATTTGATATAAATTATACTAATTTTTTCGGAATCTATCGATTTTAAAATCACAATAAATTAATATAATAGTTTACTATGTTCCATATGAATTGCAATTATTTATCTTTATTTTTCTATTATAATAAATTATAATTTGATTATATTTTATATAAATTATACCGATTCATTTTTAATATAATCACTAAAATTATAATAGACTAATATGATTAAAACATATTAATTTATTACTAATTTATTTATTAGAATAAATTATAATATATTAAGATGAAAATTTCACCTTTAGAGTATTGATATAAATTCAATTTTAGATTTTTAAATTCAATATATTAGATTTTATACATGAAGAGAATATAATAATTTTATTTTTTAAGATTACAAAGTTTAGAGTTTTAGTTTCTTTCTATTTATTTTCTTTTTTATTAAAATTATTGTCATAATTAAAATGATTGTAACTATAATTTAAATAATATTATAATTTATATTTGTCTAAAATGTGCTCATCTTATCTTTATTTATTGTTAATAAAGCTCAAACTATTCTAATTTAAAATGAATTCATGAACAACAATAATCTCTATATTCTTAAATTCAATCTAACATTGATGTAAAGCTGAAAAATGAATTTCAATGATAAAATCTTTTATATTAAAACTTTATATTATTGAAAAATAATTTAATTATTAATTATATTTGTACTAATTTTATTTTTTAATTAAAGTTAGATTGAAATGAGCTAAAATTAAAATTGCATGTCACAATTCAAATAGAAAAATTGATGATTTATTTATAATTAAACTAAACTTCTTAAATTTTTGTAATTGCATGTATAACATATGTAGAGTAACTTAGCTAATTAAGAATTACTATATCCATACTCTAATCAATAAAATAAAATTATTTATATCCGAAATTAAAAAAATACTTAGGTTAATATAGTTTAGAAAATTAGATATTGGCAAAACTTTAATAAAAAAAATATGAAAATATTTTATTTAGAATGACATTAATTTTAAATAATATAATTATTTTTAAATATATTTTAATATTAAATTTTTAATAAATTATTTTTTATAAATTAAAAAATAAAATATGTACTTTATTGGTTGAAATTAAATAAATTTACCAAATTTAAAAAAATATATGAAAGTTTGATCTTTTTAAAAAATAAATCTATTGGCAATACCAAACAACATAGGAAATATTATCTTTTTTATTTTTACTAAATTTATTTATTATTAAATATTTTTTTTTGAAAAAATGAATATCATATAACAACTGGAGAACTTGTAGAAATATCTTGAAGAGCAGAAGCAGAACTACACTATTAAAAAGGGGGTCTCTGCCCCTCGAAAATTTTTTTTTATATTATATATAATGGTTATATATATTGACCCTAAAAATAACAACCACCCACTTCCCAATTAGCCCACCCCTCTTCCCCTCTATTAAATATTGAAAAGAAAAATAAGTCTTTTATTTTATGCATATAAATGGGTTTTTATATGTTGTTTTAATGATAAAAAGAATGGAGGTAGTAGATCTTTTTATTGCTTTGGCCCATTAGTTAACTAATATTATTATACTAATTAAAATTTCATTTTATTCTATTTCTCTATCTTTTTTAACCTGACACCTGAAATATCATTAGGAACCTGCAAAATCTCTAATTGATTTCTTGATTTTTCTTATTTATATGATATTTTCTATGGCTAGCATGAGAAGATTGTACCAAGAAGAAAGGTATATAAGGAAAGTTCTTATTTTTGTTGATAATTTTATAGTATTTTTAAATTCTTTTGTTCTTGTAAAGACTAGAGAAAATGCTAGCAGTGCCCTTATTTTTCATATTAGATGTTTATTTTTTTCTTATTTAAAGAGTATTCTTGTGATATCTTGGCTTTTTTATGTGTGATTTTCTGGTTAAGATTGGTAATGATTAAATATATATCTACATATAGGAGATTAGGAATTCAGAATTCAATAAGTGTTGTAGTCCTACTGAGGTGTATGCCAGAATTAGGAATGTTATCTTGCTTCATTTTTGCTACAAGTCCGATAGACATACTAGTCACCCTACTTGTATTAAGTGACAATATAATGACTGACCACTAATATTGTTTTGACGTTTGGCTTCTTCATTAATTCTTTGTTGTACATGATTGTTTTTTATCAATAAAATTCCTTTTGGCTTTGACAACAAAAAATATATATTGATGAATGATGATCCTATTTTCTGCTTCAGTTCTTTGAATTAGTTTTTTTTAAAATTATTTTCAGGTATGTGATTAGGTAATATCTTTCAATGAAATTATTGAAGCATGAGAAACCAAATAACTCTTGATGCCTTCTTTAAGAAAAGAAATACTATAGAATCAAAATTTAAAGTTGATGCACCTTCGACATTAAATGATAATGCTTCAGTCATAAAAATTCCTTTTCCATCAAAAGTTGATGCAGTGGCATGTGATCTTGATGAGCCTCTATCTAAGTATAGATGAACTGAATTTGAAGCAATGGACCATACAACTTTAGAATGTGATCCGGCATTATGCCCATTAATATGGGAAATTCCTATCAATCAAAGATATGAAATTCAATGTGCATAACTTAAAGTTGGTCCATATCAACTAAAGCTTTTAGAATACCCATTTTCAAGACCAGATAATTGTCGACATCAATTTCAAGCTTCTTGGTTTGATGCACGTCCTAGTTGTCTATAGTATTCACCCATAACTGATGTTATTTATTGTTTTCCATGTTATCTTTTTGGTAAAAAGCCAACTCGTTCAAGATCAAATGCTTTTATAGTTAAAGGTTAAAGGTTTCAAGAATTGAAAAAAAAGTTAATGATAGTCAGAATTGTGCTTTGTTGGGTGATGTAGGAAAAGATTTAAATTCATCATATAGAATTGTTGTAAAGTGTTATGAGGCTCTTGTGAAACAATATCAACATATTTATAGGCTAATCAAGAAGCAAATATCTCAAGATATTGAGAATAATTGATTGAGGCTTAAAGTCACTATTGATAATGTTTGATGGCTAGATTTTCAAGCCTGTGCATTTAGAGGCCATGACGAAAGTGCTTCTTCTGAAAAGTGGGAAAATTTTATTGAATTAGTAAAGCTTTTAACAACTTCCAATCACAAAGTTGCTAGTGTTGTTTTAGAAAAAGCTAAAAGAAAAATGCTAAATACACTACACAAAATTCAAAAGGAAATTATGCACATCTTTGCAAGCAAAGTTTGAGCAATAATTCGTGAAGAAATTAGGGATGCAAAATTTTGCATTATTATTGATGAAGCTCAAGATGAAGCAAAAAGACATCAAATGATAATTATTTTAAGATTTGTTGATAAGGATGGGTTTATATAAGAACATTTTTTATGTTGTGCATGTTAAAGGTACTACTTGAGTGATTTTAAAGAAAGAAATAAGTGATGTTCTCTCTCGTTATGATCTTCATGTAGAGAATATTAGAGGACAAAGATATGATGGTGCTAACAACATGCAACGTGAGTGGAATGGACTTCAAGCTTTATTTCTTAAAGATTGTGCTTATGCTTATTATATGCATTATATGGCACGTATCAAGAGAACTGGAATTTTTTCATCAATTTTTTTACTAATTTGTCATTAATTGTCAACATTGTTGTTAGTTCTTATAAGAGAAATGATGAACTACGAGATACTTAAACAATTGTCATTGAGAATATTATTGCTAATGATGAAATTAAGATTGAAAAATGAGCAAAACAATTAGGTACTTTGCAGCGAGTAGGAGGCACTCAATGGAGTTTGTATTTTTAATTCATTTGTAGCTTGTCAAGAATGTTTAATGCAACTTACTCTATTGTTAATACCATTTCCAAGGAAGGAGCTAACTATTCTTAACATGGTAATGTTGAAGTAGCTTATATAGCATTAAATTCATTTGAATTTGTTTTCATATTGCACATGATGAAGAATATTATGGGAATCACAAATACTCTTTTGTTGAGCTTTGCAACAAGTAGCTTATTTTAACTAGAAAGACACATATCTAAGAGTTAAGAGATGATGGATGACAACATTAACTTGTAAGTGTTGAAGCTTTTTGTTCACAAAATGAGATTGAAATCCCTAATTTGAAGGCTGCATATACAAGAGCTTGAGGTAAGTTCCGTCATCAAGTATAACCTCTTACATTAGAGTACCATTTTAAAGTTGATATGTTTTATGCTACATTAGATTCTCAACTACATGAGTTGAATAGTAGATTTTGTGATTAAGCAGTAGAATTGCTCATTTTGAGCTCATCTTTAAATTTTGATGACATATGCAATTTGGTTGATAAGTTTTATCCTAAAGACTTTATATGCAATAAAATGTGCAATTGAGATTTTAGTTACAACATTATAAGATTGATATACTAAAGCATCCGAATTTTCAAAGTTTGTCAAGACTTTATGAGTTATGCAGGGCTCTTAAAGTTTTTGGAAAGTAAAAAATCTATTATTTAGTTGATAGATTAGTGTGCCTTGTGTTAACTCTTCCAGTTTCTATGGCAACAATTGAACAAGCTTTTTTTGTAATGAAACTTATAAAAACAAGACTTTGTAGTTGAATGGACGATAAGTATCTTGCTAACAATTTGATGGTTTACATAGAAAATGAGATTGAAAAGAATTTTACCACTGAAATGATAATGGATTTTTTTATGCTATGGGAAATTGTCAGACATGATTTTGGTGAAGAAAATGTCTTTAATTAGCAAATGATTGTGGATAATTTCTTTGGACTTTTCACGGTAAATATATAGAATTTATGTGTAATATCTCTATCGTCATTCATTAGTAACCTCACATGAACACATTTGTAATGCCACATGAACATATGCATTGGATAAATGATCATTTAGATATATGAATTTGATAAGCATGATGATGACACTTGCACCATTACATTTAGGGCACTTGAGTATAAATGTGATATTTGTATAGTTATACGGTAAATTATCTTATGTTGTGTGCATATTATAGCATCATAAATAATGGTGTTTTAGAGTTTATTTAAAAGCATAAAGCATAAGGAGCATATGAGGATTAATAGATGGATAGAGGTGATGAAAGAGTGAAGAAGATAGACTAAAAAAGGAATATTGAATTTCCAACCAATGGTAGTGAGACTTCATTATTTGTCTTATTATAGTAGGTATACAAATTATATTTCTCTTCCTTTAAAATAGATTTGAGAGGAAAAAATGTGAGAGAGCTCAGAAAAAGGAAGAGAGCTAAGAAAGAAAGAAAAGAGAAGAAAAAGAAGAAGAAGAAGAAGAAGAAGAAGAAGAAGAAGAAAAAGAAGAAAAAGAAGAAGAGGAAGAAAAATAAGCTAGCTAGGAAGAAATCCTAAACTTTTCTCATTTTGAGAAAAGAAGTAAGTGATTTTATCTTCTTCCCACATAAAATTTCTCCCTCATGACATGTTAACCATGCATAATTAGTAACAATTATAGAATATTTGAGGTAGAGCTCATGTATGGAAGTTAAAGCTTAAAAGAAACAAAAGCTTACTATATTGGTTTTGTTGTTAGAGTAGATTTTTTCACCCACAATTTCATAACCATAGAGAAGGAATTAGGAAAAGTGCAAACACATGAAAGTTGCATCTTTATGCCCCATCTAAATTCATGTAAAACAATTTTGCTTAATTTGGTGTGCGTGAAGAGTTATGGCTCCTTTATTAGGGTTGGTTCACAACCTACCAAAATCTCCTCAGTCTAACTGTTTTTATATATTTTGATGACCTTATGTATTGATTTAGGCAAAGTTCAAAATATGAAATTTATAGGTGTCTATCCCTTCTAAATTCATGTAAAATATTGTTGCTTAATTTGTTGTGTGGAAAGAGATATTGCTCTTTGATTGTAATTGACTCTAAAGTTGATGAAATCTGTTTAATCTCTTAGTTTTGTTTTTCAAGAATTTGATGGCAATATAATGGGAATTTAGTGATGTTCCAAACTTGAAAGTTGTATATTTATGTCTAATCTACATGTCTATAAAATGGTTTTGCCAAATACATCATGGTTAATGAGATATTGCTCCTTCATTAGGATTGATTCTCAATGTGTTGAAACCTACTACCCTGAGGTTGACCATTTATTTTGGCACCTTATATACTGCATTAGACAATGTATAAAACATTAAAAATATTCACTTAGGTGTTTTGTAACTTCTGGTAAATCATTATTGCAATTGGATTTTTACAATTTGAGATATTCCCAAGATTATAGGATATGAGTAAACTGAGATCATAATGAAATAGGGCATAATTCAAAAATTCACCATATTTTCTATAAGTCTTATATTGACCTAATTTTGAATATATTGTGTCATTATTTGTCTAGTTTATTTAGAAGAAAGAATCAAGTTATTTGGATAAGTATATCAAGAGTTATTTTTGTGAGAGTGCAGCAAGGTCAGACTATTATACAATAATAATAAGCTTAAATACTAGGCCTATTTGCATGGAACATGACCATAGTTGCATACCATGCATGCAAACTCCTTTTGTCATTTTATAATGATATATGTATCGAATGTTAGGATCTCAACACATTGAGGAAGCCTAAGAGAGAGGTCCAAACCTACCATAAAGGTTGGTTGCATCAAAGGTGAGTAAAAGCCATAATTGGATTCTAATGTATATGGGTGATGATTTTGTGATATAGTTGTGTTCTATTACATGTATATGTGATTGAATTATGACATTTTACATGTGAATACAAGTCAAGTGAGATTTATATGATCTTGATGATTATTTGGTATATCATTGTGAATGAACACTTGCATATGAAACTAAAAAGGATATTGTGACTATCTTGTCAAACACTTTTAAATCATTTGAAAAAGGGACCAATATATCCTATTAGTACATGTTATTGATCAAATGATTAACTAGTTATATGTTGGCTAATAAAATCAAATGTCACTTGAAGCATATGAATTCCCAAGAGCAGTATTTGTCTTGCAAGATCACAACAAAATCAATATATTGCATTTGCACTTGCATAGTTAATTCTTATACTTGTCATGTATTATGATAATATTTGATTATTGGTTATGCAATTAAAATCTGATTTGTTTTTATTCATTGAGTCGCGACTCACCAAATCGCTATTATGTTTTTTAGATACTAAAACATAAGGTTTGAGTACTTTGGAGCATAAAGTTTTGCATATAGACATATGAAGCACAAATCATTGACTGAGTTTCAACTCTCTCCCTCTCCTTGTGACATATATATATAGATAGGAATCAATTTGTGGTCACCAGCCTTGAACATTAATTAACATATATATACATAAAACACATGTTTGATTGTGTATGAATGATGAATTAACCTTTATGCATATGAATTTTTGGAAATGAATGTCATGATTAGTAAATGAAAATGGTTGTTACATTATGATTTTTGTATACCCATTAGAAATGTTTGCAAAATTCAGTTGTGGTACTTTTTGCATATATTTATGCATTACATATGCATAATTAATATATTAATGATTATTAAAAAATGAATATTACATTATATCATATTTTTGTGTTCATGGATTTGACTAAATTCTTTATCGCCCCTAGCTAAAATTCCTAGTTCTGCCCCTGTTGAAGGGAGCCTCGTTAAAAGACTTCATCAAATAAAATTCGAAGAGAAAAACCTTGTCAAAGAAAAAGAGTGCTATTTTGAAATGGCATTATAGAACACCAAGACTATTAAGAGAACAAATTGGAAACAAAAAGGTAATGCAACCAAAGTGGGGCTTCATCCTTCAACCATGCCCAAGCATCCACAATTGTCCTGACAAATTTCACTAACCCATTACTACTAATAATTTATTTGCATACATATAAATATGTAATTTTATGACCTCGCAATATCACTACATATGTTTGTTTTTATTAGCTAGAAGTGGTCAATATACGCGTGAATAATTAAGTGGAGTATAATGAATGCTTAGATAGGTATTCATTTATTAATTGAGAAATTATATATTGTAAATAATTAATGAATGTAAGTAAGATCTTCAAATATAAGTGTCAATGCATATAAGAAGTGATATAATGAATAATGATGCATTGTATAGTTGAAGTACTAATGAGTGCATACAACAGGATACTAGTTGTGCAATACTTCCAGTGCGTGGAAGAATTTGTCAGCCAGATCAGTTCTACTCATATTGTTCAGAAACTATCTGATAGCGCTCAAGGGGATAATTCCCCCTTCATATGGTTCATGAGGTTGCTAGGGTTGTCTGGATTAGACCCGTTCCACACTGTTATAGCTTACAAGAACTTCAAACCGTATATGAATAACATCCTTCAGTATAAGGATATCATCCACTGGAAGACCCATTTTAGTGAGAGAATTGTGGTCCTTAATGAGTTGGATAACTTCAATCGAGTTTGACTCCATGAGTAGCCCAAGAATCCTACAGTCTCTTCTAAAGGCAAGCCCTTCCAAAATTGTCAAAAGTTCACCAACCAAAATCGATGCATATTGTTGACTTTGAGTGGCAAAAAAAGTCACTATCTTGCCAAATTCATCCTTTGTAACAAGCCTAATGCCCAACTTACTTGGATCAAGTAATAATTAAGCATCAGTATTAAGTTTAAACAACCCAATGGGTGGCTTAAACCACTTCATTAAACTAGTATCAACATTGGTAATCGATGAGAAATGTGTAATAGAAGCTATAACAAATTTGGAAATCCGCAAGTAGACTTGCCGACTAACTATATATCGAAGTTGAGCAAATAAAATTATTTCGTTGATTTCACATCGCAAATTATATTGTGGACTTCAGACCACAAAACATGGTGGTCTGTGCGCCTATTACATGTATGAATATGATGAACATTTTATAATCAACTAATGAACAATTCTAGATAATGAACATTTTAGAATTAATTAATGAACAATTCTAGATAATGAATATTTTAAAATCAACTAATAAACAATTTTGAAAAATGAGTATTCTTAGAATCAATTAATGAACAATTTTTGATAATGAACATTTTAAATTAATGATGTAATGTGTGGTTTTGCAACTTTTGATATCTTCGATTTTTCTTTGATTTTGAAATATACTAACACAGAGCCCGAGTTTGATTTCTATTTCATCAGGTACATTAAAAACTTCATCTACATTGATTAATATTGAAATGTTTATTATTTGTCCATGAGTTAAGTTATCCATTAAAAACATATAACATTTTTTCATAAAACTTGATGTTTTTTTATTAGTAGCTATAATATTTATCTTCATCATATTTTAATTCACACAATGGTTATCAATAAGATATATAATGTTTATTACATGTGTAATTGCATCAATAATGTTCATCATATAATGTCCATAATACAAATAACAATTATATCATTAATATTAGATAAATAAGTCTCATAAAAATAAAATAATATTTATTATTTAAATTTAAAATGTTCATCATCTAGAACTATTGATTAACTGAATCTGAATTTTTTTTCATCCAAAATTGTTATCAGTTGATTCTAAAATATTTATTTATATTCTACGTGTGTGTAGAACGCGATAAAATCACGATACTTTATAGCCCGAGGTACACAATATAAGAACTGATTCTACACTGCCCAGGCCATCGCAACAAAGAGCTCAAACTCGGCCTTGCTTAGGGATGCCTTTGCAGACATAAGCCCATCAAACGTGCACATATCGCCCAACCTAGTGACTAGATTTGAGAAAGGACTATAAGCCCAAATATCACTTGAGTATAGATACATAAGTAGAGCATGGACACTAGATTTGACAGAGAAACCACAACGAAAGCATTGAACTAAGAGAGGCACATGTCGAACCAAGAGATTAAGGAACGAAGGAATCATATCTTTACAAACCCACCAGAAAAATATATGTACCTTAGGAGTTAGGGACAAGTGCCAAATGAACTTCCACCATTCACTAACCACAAATGATGTTGAAAAAGTCGAGCTTATAGCTCGTCCTAACCGAATAAATTCCTTTCTAGTCAAAATGCTCACACCAATGCTTAAGAAAGGAAGAACAAGGCTGAGGTAGTTGCAATATTATCTTGGCTTCAAAAGCATGAAATGAGTAGGTTAGATACAGAGAATTAACACCGTTATTTAGAAAGGTAAATCACTGCCAATGTGTTCTTATGCTTTTTGTTGTTTTCTTGTTCATCTCCTGTGTCATAATATTTTTTTTTAAAATTTTTTTCATATTTTATTTTGTGAGTTATCTTTTTTGAGCATGTAAAGAGATTTTTGAATAGTTTTTACACAATGTTTCAAGATGGGAGCAAAATATATGAGATTATTATGATGCAATTCAGTATTTATACTTACTTTTTGTAATTTTATATATAATTTTCTTGATAAAAAAAAGTGTAGATTATATGTAATTTTTTTTTAATTTTATTTATTACATTTGACTGAATGTTTATCAAACACTGCAGGTTTTTCTAAAATGAATCAATTTGAGCTATATCTTATAAGATTTGTCCTTAAATAGTTGAAAAAAGTTAATTTATACTTGATTGAAAATTTTTAAAAGTTAATAGCACAAAATGAGTCATTCTTTGTTTGTGATTTATTAAATAATTATGTTGATAATATAATATTTGAACAAGTAATATATTTTTTTTTGTCATGTAGCAAATAAATTCATAATTAAGTATTTAGTTTCTTTTATTAATTAAAAAAATATATAGAAAATTTAACAATGTATAAATTTTTACTTAAAAATAATTTATACAATTTAACAATATATGAATAAGTTCTTCATTTAACAATGTAAAAAAAAAAAATTCATATTAGTTCTCTTTAGGACTTTAGCACTAATATTTCTTTATAATAAGAAACAAATTTAAATAACTAAAAAAAATAAATGATCAACAAAATAAAAAAAACTATAGATTTTTTTATTTTCTATTGAAATAATTATAATATTATTAAAATTTAATAGATTATAATTAAATTATATATTTATTTTTATTATTTTATTTACTTAAAAATTTAATTAGACAATAATATTTATAACATAATAACATTATAAAATAATAGTTAAATTTAATTATTATTTATACATTAATTTTTAATTATTTTATTTATTAATTGCTTAATTATTTAATAAAAAACAAATATTAAATTTATTTTAAATTTATCATTATAATCATATCACTCAACACTAAAATTAACCATTAGTCAATCTATTATTATTAATTTTAGTTTCAAAATTACTTTTAAATAACTATTTATCACTTGTCAAATAAATGTATGTAACATAATCATATATTATTTTATTTTATATAATAAAAAATTATCACGTCAACTAAAAATTATCATATAGCATTATTTTATTTTATAAAAATGTCACATAAAAAATATAAAAATAAAAAATTCTAAAGATAAAGTTAAGATATATTCAGGACATCTACCTCCAATTGTAAATTCACTCACTTGAAGTCAACTTCAAAGTAGATTTTAAAACTGTAAATCCAACTCCAATGGTTGGTTTGAAAATTATTTGCAAACTTTGATTCAGTTTCTCTCACAATTTCCTAAAAGGTTCGTATCATTTTTCTTATTATTGGCAAACTTGAATTCGATTTTTCCAGTTGTCTCTTAAAAGGTCCGTACCATTTTTTTATATGAATTTTTTTATTGTTTGAGAAAATATGTTAATTTTTATTTTGATTATGAAATACTCAATATTATCCATTTGATTGACTCGCAGAAATTATTTCATTGAAGTTTAATGATTTTTTCCTTGTATTATATTATGCAAGATTAAAGATATAAATTAAATTGATAGTATTTTATTATAACCACCTTCATACATAATTATAAATTTAAGAAATTTATTATTATTATTGATTATTATAATTAATTTTTTTTGAAGTTTTTTGCTTGAAATATATATATACACACACACACACGGAGAGAGAGAGAGAGAGAGTGGACCTCCTTATTATTAATTAGTTGCATGGTTTTTTTTTACAAGAAAAAATAAAGTATTGCGATATATTATTGATAATTATTATAGCTAAAAAGTTTATTACAATATATGGTGATAATTATTAATATATTTAAATAATTAAAGCATTAGTTTTTTTGAAAAATAGATAATTTTTCTATTTCTAATTAAGGTCTTATTTTAACAAGAAAACATATAGTTTTTTTTTCTAATTAAAGAGTTGGTTTTTAATCAATCAATATATATTAATTTCCGTCTCAAATTTAATTTTAAATGAGTGTTTATCATTTGTGGAGTAATTATATTAGTAACATAATATTTTTGATAATTGATAATATAATATATTTTTTATTTTGTAATGTGGCAAATACTTAAATATTTACTTATCTCAATTAACTAAAAGAAAATATAAAATGTTTAACAATATATAAATTTTTTCACATAAAAATAATTTATGAAGTGTTTCATATAAAAGTAGTTTAAAAAATTTAATAATATAAAAGTTATTCACACATAAAAATAATTTAAAAATTTTAATAATAAATAAAATTATTTACATTCATAATAATTAGTATTTAGTGTCTTATATAATAAGAAAAATACAAAAAAAAAATAAAAACAATAATTAATAAAAGAAAAAAGAGAAGTTACAAATTTTTTATTTTATATTAAAAATTATATTATTATTAAAATTTAGTTACTCATTTAATTATTTTATTTTTTTAATAATAGTTTTTATAAAATAATAATGAATTTAGTTATTTTTATTATTCAATTAATTAATTAAAATAAATATTACACTTACCACCTGTTCTTAATTCAACCAGTAGTCTCAGTTCACATACATTATAAACTATCTTAACACAATGTTAAGATCCTAATTGTCCCTGCCCAGCAACTTGAGCCGAACTGCATATGTTAGCATCTAATGGGCTCCAAAGAAGTGCTTCCCTTTGATCAAATCAAGATTATGTTCCAAATCCCCTGGTCAAAAATAAAATCGAATTTCGTTTTGGAGGAGAAAATAACATTTGATTTGAGTTTTAATAGCTAGAAGAGGAGAAAAGAAAATTTAGAACTTTCAAATCCAATTAAATAATATTGTTTTTGTAAAACCAGATTTTGTCTAGACTTTTAGTTTTTTTTTTTTGGTTTTTTCAGTATGATAACTGTGAGATTTTAAATGTGATTTTATATCGAATAATTCATTAATTTTCAATTTTATCGATCTGATCGGATTTTCAAAACCATGCTCTCTCTCCTTCATCCACATATTAAAAGATTTTTATTTAAGAAAAGAGAAAAATAATTTCCAAGACAAAAGTCCCAATCTGCTCAAAAAAAAAAAAAAAAAAAAGACAACAGTCCCAATGAAAAGGCCTGGGCCCTGGGGTGCTGTGGTTAATTGGGTTTTAGCACAGGATGGACAGTTCCTTCCTGTGATCCAATTGAACTAGAGAGCGGGAAAAGAAGCTGAGGCGGGCAGTACAATTAGCTTGGATGTGGAGAAGAAAAGAGAGAGAGATAGAAAGTAAAGAGCAGAAGAACTGTCTCAATTGGAGAAGAAATGGAACTCACCCTTAAGGTCTGAATCGAATCACTTAGATTAACCCAAATATTTTTACATGATATTTGTTTATTTATTTATTCTTGAAACGATTGTTTTGATTGTTTCGTTGCAGAAATACTTTGGGTATTCTGGGTACCGGCCATACCAGAAGGAGGTGATCGAGAAAATTCTCGAGAGAAGGGACTGCTTGGTGGTCATGGCTACTGGTAGCGGAAAGTCTTTGTGGTAAAAGAAAAAAAAAAAGAAACCCTTCTCTCTCTCTTCTTTTTCCCCCAAAAAATTATTATTATTTATTAAAAAAAATGTTATTGCTAACAGCTATCAGGTTCCTCCATTGGTTGTTGGAAAGACTGGCGTAGTCATAAGCCCTCTTATATCTTTGATGCAAGACCAGGTAGGTATTTTCTCCCCTATTGATTTTTGTCACTGACTAAATTACTTTTATTACTAGAATATGATTTTGATGGACTTAGTTCCAATGCTAGGTTATGGCTTTAAAACAACGTGGCATCAAAGCTGAGTATCTTGGAACTGGTCAGAGTGATCACTCTGTTCATAATTTAGCTCAAAGTGGTCATTTTCATTTATTATTCATGACTCCTGAAAAGGCATCCTTCCTTCCTGTAAGGTATCATTTTTTCTCGTCTTTTGTGTCTAAATGGTGTGATGGAAGCTATTCTCAACCAGGAAGATTTATTAGTGTTTAATAAATGTTACATATTGTTCTTTGTTCATATTAAATATTGTTGCTTTCATGCTTTCACTTTGTTTGGGTTTGTTGCAACATATAGATTTCCATATTTTTTTAGTATATATTTTATTTGAAAATGAATTTCACTAAAAAAAAGTTCATTTGAAATGCATTCTCATGTTTGGTTTAAATGTAAAATTCATTTTGAATTTATAGCTTTATTAGGTTGTACCTTAATTTTGTAGCTTTAGTAGCTTGTACTCGTTATTAGTTCAAAGTTCATTTGCAAGTTCTATTAATTTTGATAGAATTTGACTCAGGGCATAACTAATTTTACAGATATAAAATTTAGAATTCTGATTGAATTCTCTGGCAAACTAAATAAGACAAGTGTGGATTTGTAAATGAATTCCATATATTTTTTTACAGTTCATTTATATTAAACATACCATTACAGAATTTAAGAGATTTTGTTTTGTAGTAGAAACATTATTCTCTCAGTTATTTGTAAGTACTTTTCTTGCATTTCTTTTGGTAATTTGATCAGATGCTTTTTCTTGAAATGATGAAGAGTATTTTAAGATCTCTATCATCATCATGCAGAAAGTCTGATGAATGCAGGTGATTGGACACAGTGTGATGCCTATGCATAGAAAGTGATGAGATTTCATGTCCTGCCTCTTCTTTTGAATGAAAATGGATCGCAGAACGCCTTTTTTCTTCTTTTCCATCTATCATCTTGAGATGACGTGTTATGATTTTCATTTTACTTTGCAGCTTCTGGTCAAAATTGCTAGAGGTGGGAATATGTCTGCTTGCTGTTGATGAAGCACATTGCATATCAGAATGGGGCCATGATTTCAGGTTATTGAATTCTTTGTTTTACACTATTGTTCTTCATAAAAGTTGTTGTCCAAACTCAAAGGATGCTAATCCTTTTATCTCTTGGGATTGCAATGTTTTCTGTACATGACTTTCACTCTGAACAGGATCTAGCTTGAGGTGCCAATTCACCACAAGCAGTTTCCAAATATTTTCACCGGAGTTTATGTCCTTTTAAAAGCTTCTACAATCATTTTAGACTGGTGAAGAGCCTCCCGAGAATCAGATTCAGAAATTTTATCTCTTTATCATAGTTCCCATGCAAAAATCAATTTTTATAATAATGTTGAGTTCAGTGACTATGGAAGTAATTCCTGCCATATAGTTGGAGAAAACAAGGAGCCCTCTCCCTGTATAGCAATGCAACTGCCCTCCAAAACCTGCTATATTTGGATTACTAAATAACATTATTCAGATTTCGAGAGGGAACATCAACCTAAGATACCTTACATTTTGAGAATAACATTGCTGTTGCTCTATAAAGGCTTGCTTATAACAGTGACCACATTCCTTGATGACAAAAGAATAAAAAATTGTTTGCCTATTGTAGCTTGTCGATTCTCAATTGCCTCTTTATTACGAGTTTCTGGATCATTCAGCATGCTGCAGAAACTTAGTATCCCAATGACTCAAAGTTACTGTGCTATTCAATGCGCTGGTGTTCAAACATATCCTCTAACAGTTGTTAGAAAAGATGCAGAACACCATCCTTTTTCATTGCTACACCAGTCATTTTATTAGGAACGGGATGGCATTGTTCACTTATATTAGCTCATTAGTTTATAGTTGTTCTCAGAGTACTAACCATGGAAAAAGTTTCCTATCACAAAGTAAGTTTAGTCTCCAAATCCATATCCAATATTCTGAGGTGAGAAATGCAACTGTGAGTTAATCAACCTATCACAATTATTATTGACTAAGAAGTACAAGCACGACTTGCCTATAATATAAGGATTTCCCGTACACCATTCCCATAATTCGCAAAGGAATGATTACATTTGCTGGCAAAAACACCTTATGATACAGGTGTTTGGATATGCTGTCTCAACCTTTCGTACTTGAGATAATGTCTTCTAATTCAAGTGTCATTATTTGATGGATATATGAACCAGCTAACTTAAGACTTCAGCACCTACTCTTTTTTCATACTACAAAGTGGGCTTTTCCCCAACATCAGCATGAAATTTTGTGTCACTATGTTAAAATCAAAATTATTTATAAGGGAGCTTTAAAATTGTATATGTTCCTGGAGGGTTGTCGATGAAAAGACACTAATTCCCTAAATTATTGTTCTCAAAAGATTTGCAACCTTATTTTAGTCTGCAATAAGGCGCCTTGTGCATTAGGTGTTGATTTGATGTTTTCTCTTTGGTTTTTCTACTCTTTATCTTTCAATTGGAGTCTGTGAAGGGGGATCTTATGTTGCTTCTTTTCCTATTAGTTCTTTTCAAAATTGTTTACTTCAACAGATTGGCAATTTTTAATCTTAATTTACTCACAGAACTTTCTGGCAATCATGTTTGGTTGGCCTCTAAAATGTGGTTCTCCTCGATAATGCTTTGGAATTTTCATTTTTTTGTGTACCTTTTAGTTTGATATGAATGAGATTATAACACTAGACATTTGATGTTTAGTGCTCGTGCCAGTTACTTCTACATTTTTATTTGTTAAATGCTAATTTTTAAGGAAAACTCCATTTTCTTTTGGTTTCTCAGGGTAGAATACAAGCAATTAGACAAGTTACGCAATATTCTTTTGGATGTTCCATTTGTTGGCTTAACTGCAACTGCTACAGAACAGTACTTACCTTTCCTTTCAAACTGAGACTTTTATTGTCATTGTGCCTTTGGTTGTATAAGAGCAATTGCATTAAACTGCAATCTGACATTTGTTTTTTAATTTGTTGTATATATGATATTTATGAATTCTACTGATTTTTAACTGTTGTCAAAGGCATTCCACAATCACCCAAGGCCTAGATCTTTCACGTTAGCTTGCACCTTAGCCCTATGCATTCACACTTTAGGTCTCAAGCTAGGCTTCATCCCTATGGCATGCCCCTAGGCACCTTAGCTTGCACCTCACCCCTCTGCCATTAACCTTGGGGTGGTCTCAAGCTAGGTTCCAACCCTCAGGCATGACCCTAGGTGCCCAAGCATGATCATTGATTTGCACCTTAGAAGTTTTTGGTATTATTTTACTCTTTATTGGTTGGTTTTGCTTGGTACACTGGTTATATTTACTTTGTGCTCTTTAGAGCTGTGTTTTAACATTTATTGGTACCATCTATTCAAAAAGATATATACAATTGCATATTAAATATCTCTTAAAATGTGAATGTGATATATGATATGGTCTTCTGATCCCAAATTGAAGCTGCATCTCCCTCTCAATTCTCTAGACTGTTTGAATAGTCTATAGCAAAATGAAACATAATTTTATGTATTTAGACACATTTTCATAAATGTGTACCTCACATCATTAAGAGCTTTTTTTTTTGTTTTAATCTTGTGCCTAAGTGTTTACGCTTTGTGTAGCTTAATCTGCTTTGTGCCTCTGACAACTGTGACCTTAAACTGTTACGATATCTATGTAGACCATCTCTGTTTACACTTGTAGGCTTTTGAACTGTCTCAACCTTGAGACGAGCAGTGCAAAGAAAAATGCATTGGCAGTCTTTGTTGTGACAAATTCCCTTTGATTGTTCAATCATTACATTAATAGGATCCTCTTTCCTTCTTCCTTTCCTGTCTCAAACTCTTCAATAAATACATACATTCACCAATCCATGCATTACAACTTTATGTATACTTTTTGCATATGGTTGGATTCCATAAAATGATATTAACTATTGAAATGCTCATTCTTTAATACATTTAGAAGCATGACAAGATAATGTCTAACTCTAACTCTAACAAGAAACAATAAATGTTGTTATTATCACTATTTTGCTGATATCTCATTTTCTTCCATTATAGAACTAGCAATATTCCTTATTTTTTGCCTTCTAATATGTTAATCAAAATTCTATGGCAAGTCAAGTGTCTGTCATGTCATTTGGGTCACAAATGTGAAAGGATATAATTATTACTTCATATTTTACATGTTTTCACTATAGGTTGGTTTTATTGTGTCACTAGGCAAAGATGATTTAATCCATGCCATAAGGGTTGATCCATCACTTACAAGGTGGCAAATCCCATGGCATAAGTGCTGCTGTTCTTGCCATACAAAATAACTTTTTCCCTCAATTTCTGTAATGCTTTGTTATGAGTTTGATTAAAAGTTTCATGTGATAAAGATAAATTTTGGTAACTATAACTTTAGTTTTTCAATTTCTTATGTACAAGTGCAGGGTCAGAATTGACATCATCAATTCTCTGAGAATGAACAATCCCTATATTGCCATTGGCTCATTTGATCGCAAAAATCTCTTCTATGGTGTGAAACATTTCAACCGTGGTACTCAATTTATGGATGAGCTTGTGCTAGAGATTTCAACGTTTGCAATGAATGTTGGGTCAACTATCATTTACTGCACAACAGTAAAAGATGTTGAACAGGTATTTTTTTGAGTCTGCTTCTAATTACATTTTTCTGTTTTCCCTAAATTGAAGTTTGCTTCTTTTCTTAGAAACAGGACATGCACATCCTCAAAACAATTAAAAAATTCACAGCCATTGTCAAGTTTGAAAGGCCATCATCCCTCTCTATTTAGTAGAGTCATTATTCTTAATTTTTTTTTCTTGTCCTGTACAGGAATTTATCTTCTATGATGAGACCCTTGACTGGAAATGAGTTAGGAATTTTTGTGAGAGGGAGAGTTGTTCGTTAGTCTTTCTTCATCTTCTTGCTCAAGCTGATTCACACACACACACGCACCCAGAGAGAGAGAGAGAGAGAGAGAGAGAAGGGCAGGGGGGGTGGAAGGGGTGAGAGATGGCATTAAATTGAGAGATACCAAGGTAGAATTCAATGGTTAAATGCTGGTACAAATAACTCATAAAAGGAAGAGTAGATATGAAATATAGTTAGAACTTAAGATGAAAGCCACCTTGAAGGTGTTGGTATTGTTTTTATTATGTGCTTTTCAATTTTCTTTTTCCTTTTTTATGCCCTTTTCTTAAAAAAAATTGCAACAAAATTTTCCATATCAGGCACATCATCATCAGCATATTTATGTTTTCTTAATTAGTTCGTTTATCTATTGGACCTAATTACGGGGAAAAGAAATGGAGATTTATCTCATCTATATATCCACCAAAATCTTGCAATTGAAATTCAAACAAATATCTCATTTGGTATTTGTTTTTACTGATTCAAGAAAAAATGGAACATAATGTAATTGTAGTTATGAACAAATTACAGGCTTTTTTTAAAAGTTTCTTTTTTGTTACAATCCCAAGGGAGTATATCTAATGTCCGAGTAATTCCAAAAGATCTTGGTGACATCAGTTTGGTGGCTCACTGGCAAGGTCCAAACTCATGATTGGCACTATATTTTTGTTATTTCTTTTTGGAATGATATTGTTTTTGTATTTGAAACAGCAAATAATGGTATGATGTTGTGGATGCACGTCAGTGTTGTACACCTCATATGATATATTTGAGAAAAGAAAGGGAACATAAAAAGGATTAGGGATGGGCACTATTCAGTGGAAACCGAAAAAACTGACTGACCCGAACTGGCTTGGTCGGTTTGGTTCACTTTAGATATAATTTTGGTTTGGTTTCTTTTTAAAAATTTTTGGTTAATTTGATTTGGTTAAGTTTTTAGATAAAAATTTTAGTTAAACCAAACCGAATTGAATTTATTTAAAATTAAATCAAAATAGGTTGAATCTATATTAAATCAAACCAAGATGATTAAATCTTATTTAAAATTCATTGTTTATTTTAATAATATATAAAAATTTATTAAAAACCTATTATTTTTATTAAAAATATTTAAAAATATATTATAAGAATTATTATTTATATTAAAAATATTTTTAAAATTATTTTTTAAAAAAATTGGTTTAAATTGGACCAATTGCAATTAAACTGAACCAAATTGGTTTGGTTCAGTTCGTTTTGAATTAAATATCCACTCCTAAAAGGGATTGAAAACAAGTGATTGTAAATGATATCTGAAGTGTTGTGTTATTAATATGAATGACAATTTATCTGTCAGAGTGCCATGTTGCATACTGTTAATTTTGCAATTTAACTTTATTGTTAAAGAAAGAAGGAAAGAATAGGAGCTTCAACATGGTTTTCTTCCTTTTTCTAGAATTTTAAGTCCATGGAGCTTTTGCCAATGTATTGATTTCTCATCCATACAAGCACTTGGTAGAATCTACTCTTTTGTTTACCAATATATTGTTATGCATAATTTGACTTAGTCCAATTCATCCTTTTGTCTTCATAAAACTTTCCCCAGATTTTCAAATCACTTCAGCTGGCAGGAATTAAGGCTGGAATATACCATGGCCAAATGAGCACCAAAGCTCGTGAGGAGTCCCACAGGTTTTCATCTATGTATTTGTTTACTGTAACAGTTCTAGTTGCTTTTCCTGTGACTAATAATTGTTTAACTTTTCATCATATCCTCCTTGTCGCTTGCTGTATCAGCTCAGAAGGAATTGATGTTTATATGTTCAGATGAAGCTTTTGTTTTTTGTGCAGATTATTTATACGAGATGAACTGCATGTCATGGTTGCCACTATTGCTTTTGGTATGGGCATTGATAAGCCAAACATAAGGCAAGTTATACATTATGGTTGTCCAAAGAGTCTAGAATCCTATTATCAAGAAAGTGGAAGATGTGGAAGAGATGGTATAGCTTCTGTCTGTTGGCTTTATTATACTGGAAGTGACTTTGCAAAGGCTGACTTCTATTGCGGAGAACTGAAAACGGTAAGTAAATTTGTTTTTTGTTTTTAAAGAAGTTAGTCAAACTTTTGTGTTGGCTTATTAAAGTGGTCTTGATGATTGACACTATTGCATTAATTTGTTCTCCAGCCAAGCATTTAAAATATCTATACTGTGAATTTTCTTTTGTACAAACAATTTTTGTAAATTCCCCTTCTTGTTTTTTTTCCTTTCCCTTTTTGGAATTAATATCATTCTATGATTCACCAGGAAAATCAGAGAAGAGCCGTTATGGAGTCTTTGATGACTGCACAGAAGTATTGCATTTTGGCAACGTGCAGAAGAAAGTACTTACTTGGTTACTTTGGGGAAAATTTTCCAGCTGATAAATGTGGTTAGCGTTTTACTTAAATACATTATGTTATCTTGTTACTTCTATTACAATTTAACTTGGAATTTAGTACTTTTTGATATGGTCATCAATCATTGTTTTGTTAAGTTTCTTTTTACTGGCAGGAAATTGTGATAACTGCAAGGTCTCAAAAAGCGAGCGAAACCTGTCTAAGGAAGCATTTCTTTTGATGGCCTGCGTTCAATCATGTAGGGGTAAATGGGGCCTCAATATGCCTATAGACGTTCTTCGTGGATCTCGAGTAAGTTATTATTTATTGAAAATAGCTATGCTTTTTGTTGATTATTCATATTTATTTTATGGATAGTTGATGCTAAACTGATTTGTTATTTAAACAGCTGAAAAGTAGCCTATATGATGATATTGTCAATTTTTGTTCCTTCCATTTAACTAATGGCCTATTTTTGTGGGGATAGCTTAAGAAAGAAGTCATTTTATTGAGGCCAATCTTACCATGTACTTTGCTTTTCATGATGATGGGTGGGTCGGAGAAGATTAAAGCTGCTGTCTCAGCAGTGATCAGGGAATAGCTGATAATCAGTTATATATGAAATTGTTTACTTTCTACTAAACATTTAGAATTCAAAATTATGGCCTAATCTATTAAATTTTAGTTTAAACTGTCATTCCTTTTGAGTTTTTATTTGGTCAATTATTACTCTAATGTTTGCTTATTTTTTATTTCATTGTGGTTTTGAGGCAAAAAAAATTCTTGATATGCATTTTGACAAACTTCCACTTCATGGACTTGGGAAAAGCTACTCCTCAAATTGGTGGAAATCACTAGCTCACCAATTGATCTCTCATGGTACCTCGAGTGATGTCCTTGAAAATTCGGTTATATCATTGTTGAGCTGAATGCTTGTTTTCTATGGTTGCTTTTTGTTCTGAATTATTGGGTAGTATGAATGTGTTTGACTGCTAAGTGTGGCATGGTATACCAACTTCATGGTTTTATACACTATGAAGTCCTCTTGTTGTGCATTATATTAAGAATATTGAGTTCCACGTGCTGATTTCTTTTTTTCTCATGTTTCTCAAGTCATATCTTAATTTTCATTTTCCTTAACATTTTAAGTTGGATGCACTTCTGCCAGTTAGGAAATTTTTAGCGGGTGGATTGTTTAGAATGAGTTTCTCAATAGCATTGAAGAATATGAATGTGTAGGTTTTGGAAAGATGGAGAGGTGGTTTTAGAACTTGAAATGACATTTTAAGCAAATATGATAAAATACTAGCATGTGCTACAAATTATCACGTAGTTTACCCAAACTGATTGTGGATGATTGATGCAGGATATCTAATTAAGAAAAAGAAAAGGATATAATCAACATGGGGAAAAAAATGAAGATTGGAGTTGGTGTCTTTTCCTCATTACATTTCAGTGATTATTAGATGTTAATTTCATGATTGCAAATACTCCCTCCATTTCAATGTAAGTGACGTTTTTAGATGTTTCACATGGATTAAGAAAGCATTTAATAGACTTAATTATAGGAAAAAAGCAGCTAAATGGGACTAAAATACCCCTCTATAGATATATTCAAAATTATTGACATACGAAACAATAGTTTGAAAATATTGAAAAGATTTGTAGAATATTACAAAACTAATTAATGCAGATAAGGATAACACAAGGATAAAATAGGAAAGGAAAAACTAATGTTGCGTTAGATACATAAAAGTGACAGATAATTGGAAATTTTTTTGATAATTGGAAACTTTTTTTTTTTTTTTTATCTTAAAAAAGGTCACTTACATTGGAATGGAAGCAGTGTTGGTTAGGTTATATTTTTCCTTTAAATAAACTTTTTTTTTTGCACCATTTGTTTTAACATTGCTAATCATTGTGCTATCTATCAAAATATTTTGAATGGTGAAGTTAAAGAGATCAAATTTTTGCTAACTCTTGTAAGTTAATGCAGGTTATCTGGTGGAGACTATTGAAGATATATATAAATGTGTGAGGTAGAGTTCGTCAGACTTTAAAGTGTTGGCTAGGCATACTTACCATTTCAACTTTTACTGAGATATACTATACTGAAATAAAATTATGAGAGTAGCTCATGGTCTGAATACATAGATAATAAGTTCTGTTGCCATATAAAAGATCCACTTGACCTAAAAGTTTAAGCTATTAAATGAGAAACCAAATTCCTGATTTGTTCTTAAGAATAATTTGAAAATGTCATCTCTGAGGTCTCTTTAATGACCCTATATAGTTATGTTTCTTTATTTATCAGGGTTGGTACGAAAGGAGAACAATATCTTACTTCTGCCAGGCCTGATTATCAACCACCATTAGTTTTGCCATTGACTGGTGAAATGGCTGATGAAGAATATCAAAGCATAAATGGAGTTGAAGAGTTCAAGAGTTTGATGACTTCAGAATCTGAAGGTTTTTCAGAGGTTGGCAACTCAAATATTCTTTTTCTTCTCCTCCATCTGCTCTCAAATTCTTTTATCCTCAAATTTCCATAGCATACTTTAAATTGAATGATTGAGGTGCAGCATTGAAAACTTAAAAGGAAACAGGGATCCTATTAGATGGCAGGAGACACTGTGTTTATGTGGAATGCTCTAAAAATTCAAACCTAGAATGCAAGATTTTCCATCTTAGGGATCAAACTCCCTAGAAGTCTGCAAATTCAACATGTTGTGAGCAAAATTTGTCTTCCTATGAATCTACTTTTCTCAAACTTTTGGGTTCATTCACATAAATACATTAATTGTCTCGTGCATTTAGTGATAGCCAATACTAGGCCATGATTGCTGACTTATCCGGCTCACTACTGTAAGTGCTGGCTGCTGCACTTGCTTGTACAATGCATCAAGGGGCAACATCCTTTTATATCTTGACTGTTGTCACACATTGTGGTTCCTGTCTGCACATCCCTCCTTAATCTTAGCTTGATCTTCAAGGTTCTAAAAGAAAGTGCACTAAGATTCATTTAACCGAAACGATTCAAACAAAAAATGCTGTTGGCACTTAATAATGTTTTGATTTTCTGTCAAAAATACTTCAAGATCATGTGCTGACACTCTTTAGATGATCGTTATTGTTAATTTGTTATCTTTGACAATGAACAGATAATCAATTATGACTGAAGCATGACATAGAAACAGCGAGACACTTAAGCTACTCTCAAGCTATATAACACAACTGAACTTTAATTACGCCATAGTCCCAGTCTAGGTGGGGTTGGTTATATGGATTCCTTTTTGCAGTTCTACTATAATAGGGCTAACTTTAAGCTTCATATGAAAGTAAAGGGAAACCCTATAGGTTTTTGTTTCTTCATTTTTTTCCTAATTACAATTGAACATAAGTGTTATGACATGAAAAGACAAATTTTCAGAAGTATGAGATTGGTTGAATTTATTCTTAAGTTTATATACAATTAAGCATTCAGCTAGGCACATTGGAGGTGCTCTGATTTTAATGTTATTTCGAAAATTGATACTCACTTTCTGTATTTCAATTGAAACTCTACAAAGTGTTCTAGGTTTTGACTTTTGCATTTTAACAAGGATCATTTCTAGTGAAATAAATATTTTTCTCATTTCTCATTTGATACTTTTTTGTTGTTAGGCATCGTAAAGTTGCCGGTGAAATAGCTATCTCGCAGATTTTGTTGCAACTTAACTTTGATGATTCAGACTAAAATGCATGGCGCAAGCACTAAAGTAGACCACGTTTTGTTCCACATGCTCTTCATTATGTTCTAATTTGGCATTTATCTATTGTTAAATTATTCCAGGCTGAGGTAAATTTATACCAAATGCTTTTGGAAGAGAGGATGAAGCTTGCAAGAAGTATTGGAACTGCTCCGTACGTCCTGTTTCACTATCGAGGCTACAACTTGCTTCAAGCAGCTTAATTCCCAATAGAATATATATATATGCCTGTTGAAAATTTCTGTTTCACAGATATGCTATATGTGGCGATCAAACAATGAAAAAAATTGCATTGACAAGGCCATCCACCAAAGCTAGATTGGCGAACATTGATGGTGTCAACCAGGTACTGCTTAAAAATTGTGACAAATATAAATGTTACCTAGGAGATTTTATTTATCTTCTCACTCGCCCATTATGCATTTATCAGAAATATGATTTCAAAATGTACAAATTTGATTCCTTTTCCTACTTCCGGTATTTGGAAAAATTGATATTTCAACTCATTACGGTTAAATATGATAATTATCTAGACTACTGCTTTTACATGAAAGCTGATTGACATTTGGCAGTAGTGATCTTGTGTTACTTTCTGAAAAGGGGGATGGAATTGAATTCCTCACTGTCTACTTGTCTGAGCTTCTGCTTTCATTAGTGAATTATAGGCAGATTAATTATGTATATTAGCTGAACAGCTGGTGCCAAGGTGTTCTATGATTGTAAATAGGAAATTGGGGAATTTTTCTGAAACACTTGATGCTCTTCTACTAAATACATTTGGACTATAATTGATGCAAGTCTGTTTTTAACTGTATATCTTTACCATAAAGTGCTGTCTACAGTATATGTTTGCTACTGGTTGTTCCTAGCATAGAATTGGCTACATGGATGAGTAATGGCATCATAAATGTCTGCAAAAAGTGCCATTGCATTTGTAATGATTCTGTGTAGAACATCTTTTTTCCTCTTCCTTTTAGATTTTCAGAGAATCAAATCTTACTAGTTTAAAAGAAAATTAAATGAAGATAAAGGCAATAAAGATATTTTGGTTATCCTCTTATGGTTTTCCTTGTATCTTTTAACACTAAATATGAAATTTAATAATGTTGCAGCATTTCGTTGTACGGCATGGAGATCATCTTCTTCAAACAATTAGACATCTGTCACAAAAATTAAACCTTTGCTTGGATGGGGAAGCAAACATACAGACTCCTATTATCAGGAAGGTGCATTCAATATCCAACCAACAGAAAAAATTGGCACCAGCGAAGTTTGAAGCATGGAAAATGTGGCATGAAGATGGTCTATCAATTCAGAAAATAGCTGTAAGTCTGCATAAATATTTAGAATAGCATGTCATCTGAATTTTAGTCTTGCCTGAGTCCTTTTAATTTTCATTTGTAGAACTTCCCTGGTAGATCAGCTCCTATAAAAACACAAACTGTTTGCGAGTATCTTCTGGAAGCTGCCCAAGAAGGATTAGAGATGGATTGGCACAGGTTCTCTGATGAGATTGGACTGACACGTGAAATTTTCTTAAATATTCAAGGTGCCATCACAAAGGTTGGCTCTACAGACAAGTTGAAGCCCATAAAAAATGAATTACCTGAAGATGTAAGTTTGATGTGCTAGTTCTTTCTCCTTCTAATTTTTTGGGGGGCTTTTTAAGGAAAGGGGTTTGTCGAATGATTGATATCATCATTTATAAGAGCATGGGCCCTAAATGTCGATCTATGCTGATAAAGTCTTGCTAATGATGCCAGATAAGTTACGCACAGATCAAGACTTGTCTTCTAATACAAAACTCCGGGAAGTCTCTAGAAGTCCTACCTAGTCACGGTGAGCTTTGGAACAGCGTGTCTGATAAGAGTAAAGAAGCAAACTCTCTTACTGTGGCTAGGACACAAGCACAAGATGTGCATTCTGTCCAGGATGATCTGTGCTCCCCAGAGAAACGTCAAAAAAAAAGCACCAATGAAGTAAGTTCTACCATGTTGGAGGCGACAGAGGACTCCATATTGAACTGGCTTAAGAACTATGACGAAGGGGTGAGTGCCAGAAGAGCCCAAGCCTCCTTTATTTGGTAATTTATTGTCTCTTTTATACGTTTGTAGCTTTGCATTTGCTGACAGAGGTATTGCAGGTTTCAATGTCTGATATTTTGGAGCACTTCAATGGATCCAAGAAGGAATCAGTGATTGATCTGCTGAGTACCCTTGAATGTGACTTTATGATATTTAAAAAGAATAATCTATACAGGCTTTTGTAATGAAGAACTGCATCGGATTGCTAGGGTTATTTTGTATTACTTTGATATTTTCTGTTCATACAGACTTCTAGGATATCCTCCCTCCCTGTGCTGTTATCTTTTATTATCAGTGGATGTACTGTCGTCCTTCCAGTAATGAATGGTTTCCATTCACAGATCAGAGAAAAAAATTACTTGAAATGTTCGATCGCATGCAATCAGATTGCTTGTCTGCCCATAAGCGACACAATTCTGAATGTGAGACATTTTCATCATTGATCATTGATTACATGTTACATGACTTGCACCAAGAAATCCATTGACAGAAAATTAAGTATATAGTAATTAAAAAGGGTATTGTTGCCGTTGGCCTTGCACCATTGCACCATAATACAACACAGTACCCAGGCCCATGATAACAGAATTCGTCTATATCAGTCTTGCAATGGAGAAGGTTCAAAAATTACAAAAAAGTATAAACATTTGCTCAACCTCGATAAAAAAGGAGATTGAGATGAGATGGTCACCATGTAAAATTCAGATGAAAGATGTGAAAATTCCAACCAAGATTGAGGAGATGGACGCAATGTAAGAAAAGTTAGTCCTTTTGGATAGCATCCTCGAGTTCCAAATCCAACCCTACACGTTTCTTAATAGAGGTAGTGGAATCCAGAGGTATCTTGCATTTCTTTTGCAACTCCTTGAATCTCTCAACATCAAAGTTCTGCTTCTTGAACAATTTCCTCTGCCTGGAGAGAAATAGCCTCTTCATCATGTCTTGGTAAGTTGGATCTCTTGACGTAAACAAGAAGTAGGCATAGCCTACAATTATGCCAGTGGTGGTGGCAAAAAATGCGATAGGTTCCATTACATCCCATGAAAATTCCCAGAATGTTAGTCGAAAGAATAGCCCAACCTGCATCAAAGCTAACCCAAGCCCACCCCAAAGGATGCGACGAACCTGTTTATGTGCCAGTATGTCAATTTCTTCTTTCCTCTCCTGCAATGTCTTCAGCTCAACCCTTACAGGATCATCCTCAGGAGTCAGAGCAAGAGGCATCGCTCTTTTAACCAGCTCTACTACCTACAGACATAAAAATCATAAGAGGCAAAACCAATCATAAGCAAGAGGTCCTATAAAGAAGAGAGAGCCAATAAAGGATGGACGAGAAGAGGAAGAAGTCAGCTAAATATAATTTCATCAAACCTTTTTGGCCTTATACAAATCCCAAATATCTCTTCTAAAATCACATGACCTAGTAAAAATTCAGTAAGACCCCATAGCTACTGATTATGTCTTAAGATTGATGCAAGTTGGAGCACAGAAATCCATAAGCAAAGTATAACAAAAATCAATTTGGTAATTCCTTTTGGTTTGCATTTTACAACCTCATGAGACCTTTGATCTTCTTTGCAGTATAAGCAAGAAATGTTGGCCTCAAAGGCTCAGCATACCTCCATGACATACTGAAGCATAAAAAGTACATATATTGAAGAAAAGAAACTTGTAGCTATTATCAGTCACAAAACACCAGTCACATGATCCGACTGGAAGATGAACTCCGTAAGTAACAAATAATCTAACCTAATTACTTGAAGGAGCTATACATGCATGAGTTAAGAGCATATCATGTAAGACATAAATATTCCTCACTTGGCATCACACACTTGTGTACCCTTTGTATGGGAAAACAAAAAGGAATTATTCATAACCAGTCATGTCAAACAATGCCACTCTTTAATATCTAGTACCTGCACATCAGTCGAATACACTAATGCTTACAGATGCTGGCATGCGCAAAAGAGTACAAAGACACATCCCAAATGACTCTCAGATAATTGCAGACATGAGCGTCGCATTTCTTCCCAACAAAAACCAATCATCACCAGAGACAAGCATCCAACACATCATAAAAGGAGGATATAGATATACTAGCTAAGGTTTGAAGAAGCTTCTATTAGTTCCTTAATAGACTCGTATGCAGAGAAACATTGTTAGACAGCTACATGATTTTGGCTTGGCTTTTGATTTCTACACTTGAATAAGATTAAGGGATAGCATAACACAAGAAGTCCCAGTCATATCGTCAAGAAGCATTATCTTAAAGTCCTTTTTCAGAAGGAATGCAGAGTGTTCAGGTAATTCATGGAATGGCATGATGCTGATCTTGAGGGAGAAAAGTAAACATAAAGCCATGTGGCAGCCATCCATCTCTTTCAAATCCACAGGGAATAGAAGTGATACGAAAATTATCATAATCCAGTCCCCTTGAAATGAGTCCTCATCATTCATTAAAGAATGGAACTAGCTAGCATTTATAAGACAACTTGTCAATGAGCACAAATAGGTCTGACACAACACCTTGATCTCCTGAGGAAGGTGATTTGGTCTAATGGACTGCTAATAAGGTGTTTCAACATAAACCTATCTTACATTGGAAAGGAAGCAGATATGATGGACTGCTAATAAGGTGTTTCAACATAAACCTATCTTACATTGGAAAGGAAGCAGATATGGTTTTCTACCTATCGACATTCTAGTAAGCTCTTCCATACGCTGGAAACTGACAAGCACCCATGATAAGACAACCAATTTTCTAAATTTCCAATGAAAATGATGGTAATCGAGATTAGATTGCATAGAAACCTATTTAAAAAGCTCTCACTGAATGTAGAATGAAAGCTTTTGATCATTAGTGGCATCAATAGTCGGAGAAAGGAAAAAAGTTAGGGTGTCCCAGAAATAGAAAAAACATTTTATAAACCAGCAGTAAAAACTACCAATCCTCCTTTGATCATCAAATGCATTCACCACTGAATTACCCCAAGACAAAAGGTTGATTGATAGTTCTCATAACAGCAGGTGTTGTTGAGACTAAGGGTGAAGTTGCTGACATTACAGGGCTGCCAACAAAATCAATAAATTTTGTTAACAAACATAAGCAAATCTCAGTGGAAGGTTAAAAAGAAAATCCTGAGAGTACAATAAACAGTGCAGAACTCTTAAGCAAAAGATTGTTGTAAATATTATCGTGGAAGCCAATTTCTCCAGAGCCTGATACTATTTCCTTTGGAAGAAGATTTCTTTGCAAAACAGTAAACCAAATTTGAATGACAGAACCAACTCTTCCAAAACTAGTATCTGTTGCGAACTCCAAATTCTTTTTCCTAAACATCTTAAGAACATTGTAATATTTGTTGCATATATTGCTGAGTAGGTGAAACTTCCCAATTGTATAGTCATGCATTTTATTAATCCTTTAGGTGTTCAGGGAGTTCTGATTTTGCTGATACAGTTACTGCCCCTCAATAACACATGCTAGGTGGTATGCCCAACAACTAACATGTAGTTTATTTTCATTGACTGTACCAATAATCGAAAAAAGTATACATAAATTTAGTAGTATTCTGCATCTACAATATAAAAAGCAAAAAGCTACTGTAGTATGCTGGCAGGGTAACATGACAAGAAGCAAGTGCTAAAATGAGATTTAAAAGTATTGATGCATATTTCCATAATTTCCGCACTTCTTATTTATATAAGTGAATTACATCCTGAACTTAACGCATGCACTGGCATTGCAAAGAATAACATATGGAAAAGAACAAATCGGCTAGTTTTTCTTCACAACGAATCCGATATCTCACTAGCCAGACAACAAGAAGAGCAAGAAATCAAATCACGTTGTTTCTTAAGCCAACAACATCAACTTGACCAAAACTTGCGAGAGATCAAACATGGGTTATATACTAAAGGATGAATCAGATCCTAGCATGTAATTCAGCACCAAACTCTGAAATGTTATTTCTATGAGCCATTTTGTGGATGTATCAAAAGCCAAGACAAATAAAGCCAGTGTGATCCTATTCTCAAACCAATGATCGATCCCATACTTTGTCCATTGAGTTACGAAGTGAAATTACGACCATTTCTAACATCATCATAATATAATAATAATAATAATAATAATAGTGGAGTTGAGAGTCCCGTGATAAGCTGAACAAAAGCAAAGAGAGAGAAGTAGCAGACCATTGAATGTCCATATCCAAACATAGCCATCAAAATCATAAACCAAATATATAGAAGCAGAAAAGGAAAGAAAGAAGAAAGATATAACCTTGTCGGGATGAAGATAGACCTTGTCGCGGAAAAGAAGGACGACGCCAGCATCATCAAGGACGCGAGCAAAAGCAATAGCCTCCTCTTTAGATCTAGCAACACCCATGCTTTCACATGCCTCCAATAAATCACTATAACTAATGATCTCTTTCCCTTCCATCCCTAGCTTCGTCTTCAGCGCTTCCAAATTCACTAACCTCATCAACCTCTTAACCTCCGAACATGATATATTCTCCGGCCTTCCTTTGCTCTCATCAACACCAGGAGGCGACGATGCTGTTATTGTTGTTGTTGTTGACATTAAAACTGCCGCCGGAACGAGACGATCAAATGGCCTCCATCCTACTCCAAACCAAAACGGTGCTGTTGGTGTTAGCGGAGCGGTCCTACCTAACGCCGCCGAGACGCTCTGCTTCAAAACGGCAGATGACCATAATCTCCTCCACATTATAATAATAATAATAATTTCGTTTTCGAAAAATCAAAATGTTATATAATAATTATACATTTAACCTTAAAAAAAAGTCAGCAAATTCTGTAATATAATTAATGAAGTAGCTTTCATATAATTAATGGAAATGACATCTCTGAGATAAGAGGAAGGATGAAGCAGAAGAAACGAAGTTTGAAATGTTACCTCTAACATTAACGGTTAGTTAACGACGGCGCTTAACAATTCAAAGGCCAAGGCATAATAGGATAGGATATGACAACAAGTGTCCCAACCAGCTTCTTAAGGGACAAGTAAAGACGGAGACGTCTCCAAAACCTATGAGTTGCCATGTTTTTACCACATAAAATTATCCTAACCACGTCTTTTCATTCCCTTTTTCTTTGAAAATTTTTTTTATGTATGTGATATTGATATTTCCCTCGTTAGCATGGATTAAGCCATTCTAGCTCAATCATGTTTGGCAAATAATTTATGGTCAATTCTGTTCAGGCCATATATGCACTCTTTTTTGTCACCTCTAATCATTCTCTTCACAAAACAATATTATCTTCATTTTAAAAAATATATTCTTTTTTAAAAAATATTACACATTTCAGAAAATATCATCCACTCAGAAATATAACTTATCTATGTTTGGCAAGATAGTTAAATTCAAATTTTTAAATAAAAAGCTCCTAACTAGATACTTTATTCATTATGCGATATATTATTACTCTTAGTTTTAAATAACAAGCTTAACTTAAACATTCGAGTGGATATCCGATGTAAAACTGGATTCCTCTCTCAACTCTTCTCATTTTGCAGATCTCAACTGAAGAAAATCGAGAATTATACTACTAAAAGTATCATTTGGTGTGATGGGCGTGGATCGAACTAAAGAATGAACTTCAGTCATGGCTTCCTCCATCGACCACAAGATAATTTAGAAATGCCAAAGCCTAGGAACTCCCCCACCTCAGGCCACCATCGCCTCCATCCCTCGTTAATGCAGGAAGAGACAATCATAAATCAATCTAATGTGGTATGCAGACGCATATGAAGAATTTACAACAGTACTGTGAGAACTTAGACAAACCTTCACACAAAAATTGTAAGCTTGTAGTTATGCCACAAACATCTCCACTAGCCCCAATCCAAAACCAAAATTCTCTTCTTTCCCTAATTACAGCTCATCCTAATCGAACTAGAGCTCTACTGCCTTATCAATCAGCTTGAGATTACTAGGAACATGCCTTAGAATTGCACTCAACTCAACGTTACAACATTCTTAATGAAATCAAGAAATTCTCTTATAAACTTATTGATAATCGAGTTGTTCATTCGAAAAGCTTATTTCTGAATAATGAAACACTCTAGAGGAAGACAATGGACATGATAAAAAAAAAGCATTAGATAAAGACACTTTGCTCTGGATTATCACACATATGACCATAATCCTTTATCATAAGAAGTGAGAAGCGAGTTTATTTCTAGGAAGTTCAAACTCTCCCACATTGACAATTATGACGATTTGGCTGATCTAAGGAGTCATTTGTACAAATTCAAGTCCAAACTCGAACTTCATAATTGTTTGGATGTTTTGCTATGTAAGATTTTTCCTTTCACCCTTAAAGGAGTTGCTCCGAAATAATATCAAGACCTAGCTCACAATTCAGTTTGAAACTTTACACAACTACTCTAACTATTTGTGGTCAAGTTCGTCTCTGCCATTTCATAAATAAAAATCGCTTCTGACTTGCACGAAATGGTTGTAAAGAAGGAGAATCACTTTGTGACAACCTTACCAAATTCAATTAAATAGTGATGCAAATTAATAACCTTAATCACAAGGACACCACTGATGTCATGATCCATAATGTAAGAACATAGGTCTGTTCGACTCCCTGAGTATCAATCCTCTAAAAAGCTTTTATGAGTTAGTGGTGAGAAGTCACAAATTGATTTGTCTAGATAATAATCTTTTAACCTACTCTAATGGTCAATACAAAAAATAAGAAGACAAGAGCCAGATTGAAAATCAAAATGATAAAGATTGAACTAAATATAATGATTCACAATTAAGCTCCAACAATTCATATAATAACTTAACCCTCTACTTTACTACCTACAAAGTAAATGAAAACAAGTCCTCCATTAGTTAAAGAAGTTTGACGAAAGAATCCAGTACCTTTGCCCCTTAAAAAACTCAGCCACCAGAAGTAAAGACAAATATTACAATTTTCACCGAGATAATAGGCATGACATAAAGGATTGTCGAGACCTTCGTAATGAGATTGAAAGGTTAGTCCAACAAGGAAAGTTTGGGCACTTTAAAAAGAGGCTAGCTAATGAGGAAGGAAGGTAGAATGCCAGTAAAAAGATGTTCACCCAGATAAAAGGCCTAATAATAAAAATTATGCAAGCGTAATTAATGTTATTATAGGAGGGACCACTAGTGTGACATTTTATGTCGAAGAAAAAGATAGATCCAAGAAGTATATTCTATAAATGGCAAAGCTAATATGGTCAAACTAATATCCTACCTAGTTACATTCTCCTTAGAGGATGACTGAAGATTATGTACTCGTCATGCAAACGCCTTAGTAGTCAAGACCGACTCAAAAACTATTTGGTCAAATGCATTCTTGTAAGTGATAGTAGCTTAGTCAATTTACTAATTGATCAAGCATATAAGGCCTTTGGTCCATATACTAGCAAGTTATAATTAGTTTGAAAGCCACTAATAGGCCTTAGACAAAAAAAATTGATGTTATAAGAAGTAGTTGAGCTGAATATAGAAGTAGAGGACTCAAACATCACTAAAAAAATTAAAACTATATGGATAGTGGTTGACATTCCATTTGTTTACCATGTAATGATTGGAAGACTAATCCTTTACAAAATAGTTGCCTATATATCCCTTTGATATCTAACTATAAAGATTCTAATAAAAAAAAAGTTGTGGTTAGTGGAGACCAAAAACTTGCACAAGAAGCTTGTATAAATATCTTGAAGGAAGTAGCCCATATGATTACCATTGAACATTTTAACATTTCCCAAGAGTATTCCCTAATAATTATCGAGCCATGAGAAGATCTAAAGCATTTACTTATTAAAGAAGGATGCACAATATAGATTAGGATAAAACTAACTGAACCCATTAAAAAGGATATTGGCTCAATTTTTTTGTAAGCATAAAGATGTTTGTTCAGTTTACCTCAAATATCACAAGAATTGACCCATCTGTCATAGTCCATAAGTTAAATCTCAATAGCTCAGTAAAATCTATGAAGTCTCGAGCATTAAAAGGCTATTACTGAAGAAGTACACAAATTGCTTCATACAAGCTTTATATGAGAGGCCCAATACCCTGACTAGCTGGCCAATGTGGTTCTGGTTAAAAAGTCGAATAGTAAGTGGAGAATGCACATAGATTTCATCAACCTCAATGAGGCTTTCCCAAAGGATAGTTGTCCACTACCTAATATCGACCAACTAATAAAGTACGAATTTTACAGCTTCATTGATGCCATAGCAGGATACCATCAGATCAAGATGTTCATCATGGATGAAGAAAAAATTAGCTTTGTCACACATGAAGGCATCTTGTTCTTTGATCTTAAAAATATGGGAGCTATGCATCGGTGATTGTTCAATCACATGTTTAAAGACCACATTGGTAAAACCATCAAAATCTATGTTGATGACATGATTATCAAAAGTCACAAAACTAAAGATCAAGTCAAAAATCTCCAAACAGCTTTACCAATCTTTGATCAGTATAACATGAAGCTCAACCCCAAAAAGTATGCCTTTAGAGTTCAAGTTGATAAGTTCTTATAGATTTATGATTTTCCAATGAGGCATTGAAGTCAACTCGACCAAAATTTAAGCCATCCTTGATATGAACCTTTAAAGTCCATTAATGAAGTTTAAAAACTCAATGGAAGGATCACTGCCTTAGGCAAATTTATCTCATGCTTAGCTTGATTCTGCTTATTATTCTTTAAAATGCTAAGGAAGCTTAAAAACTTCTATATAAAAGAAGGTCAAAAGGCCTTTGAAGAGTTAAAAATATTCCTTAACTTGCCCCTACTTCTAAGTCGTTCAAATCAAGAGGAACCACTCTTCATATACTTAATTGCCACTAAGGAAACAATTGCCTTAGTCCTAATTAGAGAAGAAGATGGAATGAAGATGCCAACCTATTATGTTAGCAAAGTCTTAAAGAGGGGTTGAACTAAATTACACTATGCTTGAAAAATTAGCCTATGTACTGTTCAGCTCAGCCATGATGCTCAGGTAATATTTTTAGGCTTACATCATCATTATCTACATAGATCAACCTCTGTAGAAGATACTTCAAAGACAAAAACCTCGAGATGAATAGCCAAATAGGCAGTCTGGGTACATGAGTTTGATATCAAATATAAGCTAAAATAAACATTAAAGGTTCAGGTGTTAGCTAATTTTGTAGCTGAATTAACCTATCCAAAATCAAAACATGGTGTCATCTAATAAAGAAGAATGAAAACTATTTATTAATAGTGCTTCTGATAAAGAGGGGGTGAACGCTGGCATTATCCTTACAGGTTTAAATTGAATCACCCTCAGGTACACTTAACGATTAAAATTTTGAGCTACTAATAATGCTATAGAAATTCGAAGCTCCAATAATCAGGCTACGATTAGAACAAGAAGTTTGAATCGAGCATATTTATATACATAATGACTCACAATTAGTAGTTTAACAGATGTTGGGCAACTATGTTGTCAAAGACCCCACCATGCTCTGATATGTAGAGCATGATAAGGATATGTTTTCCAATATTGAGATAAAAGGGGAAAGTTGGAACTTGAAATAAATCTCCCCTATTGATAATGAAGATATAGACTTATTAGCAAAGTTAATTGCTCCCCTTAAATTGCCTTGCCTAATGGAGTCCTTTCAAAAAAGAGAGATTAGCTCAATATCTTTTAAATGGCTTATGTGACAGTCATTATTGAAGAAGACTACTAGATGAACCCTTTTTATCAAGTTTTAAAATATGGGTAGCTCCTCATAAATTCCAAGAATGCTTAACCATTATCAATAAGGCTGATAACTATTCAGAAGAAGATTACATCTTAGATAAGTAATTCTATAATTAGCCTTGGATCAAGTGTGTCTTACTTAAAGAAGAAAACTATGTTTTAAGAGAATTCCATGAAGGCATTTATAGAGTCCATAAAGCAAGCACTACCTTGGCATGAAACACAGTTATGTCTAGATATTTTTAGCCATATATGTTAAGAGATACAAAAGAGTTCATGCAAAAATATGACACCTATCAAAGACACATCTCAATCCCTTGACAACCCTCGATCAATCAACAACTTATTTGCTTGATTTGGCCTTTTTCTCAATGGAGAATTGATATCCTTAGTCCTTTTTCATAGACATCTAAACGAAAAAAGTTTGTGGTAGTTGTTATTGATCACTTCTCCAAAGGGCTTATGGTTGAGGCTTTAGCCACTATCACCTCAACAAAAAATACTTGAATTTTTAAAAGCATGTGATATACTAGTTCAACATTTTAAGAATTCTCATTGTTGATAATAGGAAGCAATTCAATTATAATCCTATTATGTTGACCTAGTTATTAATATATGATTCACTTTAATGGTGCACCATCAAACAAATGGTATGATCGAAGTAACCAATAAAATTATCTTATAAGGACATAAGAAATGACTAGAAGATGCCCATTATGCATGGATTGATTAAGTCAATCACATCTTATGGGCCTTTCACATGACTTCAAGAATTGTTATAGGCCAAACACCATTCTCCTTAACATATATGATTGAGGTTGTCATCTCTATGGAGATTGGCATCCTTTCTTATCAAGCGCTTCATCATAATCCTAAACAGAATGAGTTTGAACTATGTCTCAATCTTGATTTTCTTATTGAAAAGTAAGATGATGCTACCATTTGGGTTACTACATAACAATAAAAAGTATCTCAATTACATAATATAAGAGTGAAACATTAAACTCTCAAGATAAGAGACCTAGTCCTCAAAAGGGTTCATATAACTAAATTTGATTATGGCATTAGTAAGCTTAGTGCTAATTAGAAAGGACCTTTTAAATTTGTCAAGGTTGTGGGCTTCGGGACTTACAAGCTAGAAACCACGGATGGAGGGGTCTACTCTTTAGACATGGAACATGGATAATCTCAAGAAATACTTCATCTAAAAATAACCTCAGCTACTTCTTATTGTAATAAGGCCTGAGCATGCTTTCAGCCATTATACATCCCTTATTCAATCAATTTAAAAGGTTTTTACTCTTCTTTCCATATTTTCAATCTTATTATTAATTGGTTAACACTAATAAGTCATCCCCTGAACTAATTAGCCTTGTACATCACAAAGGTTGTTAAATTTGTGGTTAGTCAAAGCCTTTAAAAAAACTTATGAGTATATAATAATTTTATAACTTGATTAGTCATATTTAACAACTTTTAGTAGAAACATGCCTAGCTCGGTGTCTTAGTATTAACTCTAGCTTAGTGTATTGATTCAGCATGGTTTCTCAATATCAATTTCATGCTTATTACTACAATTGGCTTGAGATTATCTTAACTTATCATTAGCTCTCCATCCTTTAAAGTTTAATATTTTTTTTATAATCAATAATATGAAGAAGTATATAAGTTAAAAAAAGGTTAAAAGTCTTCATTACTTAGAATAATTTTCTAAATAATAATATAAGCTCAGGGTCACACTCAGTACAACCCTACCTCATTATCTTCTTCCTCATCCTCTCTAGGGAGAATATCCTCTACATAATTAAAGTTTAAGTTTAGGTGTGTATTGGCCAGCTTACACCTTATCATGGCATTATAGTCAAAATAATCTTAGCCATTTCTTTATTTTTAGAACTTGGTTGTCTTGTTCCTTCTACTTCCACAAGCTCATCTCTTGTTCAAACTCGACCACCTTATCTTGAAACTTCTTCTCTCTGGTTAGTAGCTCATCATTTTCCTTTGTTCAGCCTACAATGCATCGTGTGCCTCATAAAGAAGCCTTACCCCCTCCCTAACTTGATTTAGGTGTCCTGATGGTCCCTCGTCAATGAGGCTAGGCTTTTTTGCATTTTATTTAATTTGGCTTCTAGTTAGGCACTCTCTGCAGCTCCTTATCAACTATTTTCAATCACTTGCTTAGCATAAACTCTGCTATGATGGTCTATCAAACATACATTCTGTTAATTGCTTTGGTACTTTTAACCTTATCTAAAACATAACTGAATATTTTACCTTCAAGTTTAGCATTTAGGCTTAAGCTGCCAATTGTTGTATTGATAACTTTTCTAACTGCTTCTTATCCTCATGTGTAGTACAAAGCCTACCCATTGTTTTGCTCAAAAAATAATTGTTTATAAAGCATTGTTCTCTATATTTGGTTTTCAAGAAACTTTAGGATTAAGACAATATTTGAATTTCTTAAAAGTATAAATAACTCATCTTCTAAGTTTGCATTTGCATCCTCAGTACGAGGCCTCTTAGATGATGGTGACCTAGTCATCTTGGCTTGTACCTCTATTGAAAAGTACTTAGTTTGGGTTTATAGCCCCACATTCGAAGTTAGCTTAATTGTCCTTAGCTTGATACTTCTACCTCTTTAGCACCTCATTTCCTCTCTAGGTCTTTTAAAATTGACCCTCTAGAATTTTTGTAGACCCCTTACCAGTTTGGGTCGCTTACTTTCTTTTTTCCATTTCCTCCTTTATCCTTTTAAGGTCGATATCTTTAAATAAAAAACATTAATATACATTAATCTGTGATATAGAAAACGTGTGCTACTAAAATATAGCTTGAGAGTTATATGATTGGTAGTTTTTCTTTGTCAACTTTATCAAGTCTACTAGGTCTTTACAGTAGCTTAAAGCTTTCTTACTCACTTCTTCTTTTTTTTATGATACCACAATTGAAATCTCTTGCTTTTTTCTTACTCAACCATCTTTAAGGAAATCCCACTTCATCTTTATACATTACTATGGAAAACTTATGCTTCCACTTTTTATCAGAGAGAAATAGTTTTTTAACAGTCCATAATAGTGCACACTTGTATAATATATGGTAATGATCTTCCTTTGCTCAATGCATAATAGTGTACACTTGTTTCATCACCCCCATTAAAATGTCTATCTTCTTCTGTCAGGTTAATAGTATGTCCCTATAAACATTCTGACTTTGTTTTGTGTTATTTTTGCTATAGTTAATTTGAATGCCTTTAGCACCTCCCATATGAAATTAAGCATCGAAAGTATAAACCCCATTTTCAGATCTTCCTTGTATAACATAAATTAATTCAGCTTCAAAAGGGAGTATGCCCCATGTCTATGCTCAGTTCATCAAATTATATTTTTTAATATAGTATATTTTTGTCTAATTTTCTCTAACTTACACTCAGAGACTCTGCTCGTTTTCTTTGAGATCTCATTTATAAAGGTTTAGGTAGTGTCTTTACCCGAACTAGCTTGATGCCTTTATGCCCTTCCTTGCTAAGGTCTATTTCTCCTTTTCACCTTTTTTCCACTTCACCCCATATATCCTCTTCCCCTTCCTCTATGTTCATCCCAACCTATGCTAGTTTTTCCTATTACTACTCCACTGCCATCTTCTTAGTATACAACATCTCCTCTGTGTTTGATAATAGAAAGGAGGGATAAACATTTGATAATGTAAGTGGTTACAAAAGGTCGAAAGTGGATGGTGTTGTGTTTTTTCTTAAAAAATCAAACCCAAATCTAAAAGCCTAAAACAAAACCAAACCTTAGGTTAATTGACTTCACGGCTATAACACAGTGGTTGTCTTCTCTTATATCCTTTGCACTTAAATTTATTTTCTGCCAAACAGTGCAATGGTATTGTTTATGTTTCTTTTTTTTTGTCCCTTTTATAGATTTAAAGTAGAAGATAAAGGGGTCCTAGTTACTTGAACTGACACCTATATCATATGGGTAGGATGGCCTTAATCAGTGGTGTCTGCTTGTGATCATGTGATCATTTATCACATGGTAATACGATTGGCTGAAAATGAAATTTTAAATTTTACATTTTTTTATATGAAAGAGTTTACTAACGCAAATGGTTTGATCTATTTTTTTCTTTGTGAAACTCAACTTGGTTATTTTATTTCAAATATTTTTATATCTTAAGATGTAAACCTACATTAACTGAGGGAGAACACATGATAAAATACTTTAACTAGTATAAGCTAAGTCTACTCCACTTATCATAAGCTCAGATTGGTCATGTTTGGGCCAACAACTTATTAACATTTCAACTCAGCCCATATATGTGACTCTTCAGCCTATCTTTAATTATCCTCTTTAAAAAATAATATCCTCTTCAAGAAGCATCACACACTTCAATCCACTCTAGAAAATAAGGCTCATCCTTGTTAGATAAGGATAATCCATCTAAATCCCTGTATAAAGAGCCTTTAAATCGAGTCAACACAAAATAAATATAATTTTAACCAAATCAAATTGAACTTAATTGAGATTTTATGAATTCGATTCGGTCTAACTTATAAGTATATAACTTTGGTTTATTCAATTTTATTAGTATATAACTTTTGTTTATTCAATTTTATTTACTTGATTATTTAAAATTTTTTGATTTAGATCAATTTTAAAAATAAAAAACTTAGTTAATTTAGTTTTAATAAAAATCAAACTAATTATACCAAATTAATCAAATGTTACAATTAATTTATGATGTAATAATTAAGCAATCAAAATTGAGATATTGATACCTTCTGATAAATTTCTGATTATTTAGCTAGACTTTATAAATGTATTTCATTCTTTGTCCAATTTTAAATGTAGTACTATTGATTTTTTAATTTTGAACGTAATATTATTGATGATGATGAAATAGATAATTATGTTCAAACAAATTATCTCTTGGCAAAAAAGAAAATAAAAGGCCAATTGTAATTAAATTCGCTTCCAAAATTGAAATCTAGTAGAATAGAAATTAAAAAAAATTCTTTTACACTCTCTAACTAATTATATATCCATTTTAAGTAGTTTATTTTTTCATCAAAATAATTTTTTAACTGCTTGAAATAAAATAATTATATCAATTTACGCATATATAGATATTCACAGACATTATTAAAATATAAGAGAAGCAATAATTCAATACTCAAAATATTTTTAAAACAAAAAGAATAAATTATTAAAAATCTCAAGATTCAACACAATTTATGAATACATCATAATTTTATTTTTGTTAATAAATTGTATAAGTATAACTTTTTTTTTTCAAATTTATTCTTAGCCAAATTAAATTTTTCTCAATTTTTTAAATTGATTTGTTATGTCGAAAATTAATTTTTAATTATAATAAAATAATACTTTTATTTTTAAAATGTTGAATCTATTTTTATCAAATAAAAAATTAATTTTATATTGCTATTTGAATAAAAATAAATTATATTTTAAATAATAAAAACTAATTTTGATAATTTTAAAGAAAACTGAGAAAAAACTAAAACCAATTAAATTTTCTTAGTTTAGAAAATTTTTACCCTTTCGTCAACATAAAAATATTAGTTATACAATTTGTGTTATTTGAATTAATTACTAAGATTGATTTTATTAAGTATTCAATACATAAAGTGAATAAAAAATATACTTTGATTATTAATAAATTAGAAGAATATTATATTATTTGAGTTAAGAGAAAAGAATGAATTTTGTTTCTAGATTGGGAAAATTTGATTAATTTTTCTCAAGTTCTTAAAATTTTTAAAATTATTTTTTACTATTTCAAAGTATAAATTATTTTTATTGGCAAAAAATATAAAAAATTAATTTTTTATATTGCATGATAAAAAAATTAGACTTAAACAGTGTTGAATCTTTGATTCTTTAGTTTTGATGATTGAGAATATAGATTGATTATTGATCTTGATTTCAAATGTTTGTTCATGAATGTAGACTCTGCAATTGCAAAAGCAATAAAAAAAATTATAAAGATTAAAAGTTATATACAAAAGTAAGACCACAAGTATCATTTATTTATCTTATCTATGCAAAACGACCCTTTGCATATTAGAATAAGCTCTTTTACCATGAAAAAGAATAGAAGATTTCTAGCAAAAAATTTAAAAGATTTATGTTGCCCTTACATAGCCTGTACAACAAAGTGATGTTATACTAAGGATTTAGAATGTTCTTATGCATATTGGAACCGGTTGTTCAATATGAATAAATTTCAAATTTTTCACATAAAATAGTATTGAGCAGTTAATTGAAACCATCTTGTGCACCCTTTTAACAAATTTGATGGAAATCACTCTACCTGAAACAACCTATAAAACCGTTGAATGCACTACTTATACAACTTATTTACTATGAAAAAAAAATGAAGATTTTCAGACAATGAACCTATTTAGTCCTTGAACTTTTCCAAAAGAATTTCATAAATCTAAATTAATTATTCAAGCCAAATTAACCCTCTACTAAGATATTTAATATAACTATGTCCAATTTTAACTTTTAATGATTAAGTGACTTTTATGCATCAAAAAATTTAAAGAAAGTAAAATGCTTTAGTTTATATTCTTTATCAACACTTTTAAAGTCTCTTTTACTCCATCACCATTAACCTTTGAGACTTTTCCAGCCCTTCTCACATTCTTCTTCAAAACTTAATCTTAACACATGCCACTCTAAACTCTTTCAAAGAATATCTTTTGGGGATAGTCTTCACATAATCCTTTCCTAAAGGCATCAAAGTCATGACAATAAAAGCCACACCTTTTCTTTTGCTTATTATTCTATCTAAATCCACTTTTTTTTTCCATCAAATTTACCTACATATATCCCTTTGAAGAGCCTAAACTAGAACAACCCAAAGTCGAAGTCAAGTCTTAACTATTAGACTCATTATTAATTGAAAAAGTTAAATTCTTAACAACGTTGTTGATATCATCATTGCCTTATTTATGAGTAGAGGGGGCCTACTCAAAAGAGATTAAGTCAGACATCTCCATTAATGCCAAAATGTATTTGGTTTGATCTTGTTGTTATTGTTACTATTATGGAGAATGATGACTAATAGAGGTGCATAAGGGACAGTGTTTCTTCTTTTTTCTTCTTGGTATGCTACTGCTTTATGGTTTTTAGAGTTATTATAGGAAAAATTGATTTGTGGAACCTTAAGAAAGAGAGGGAGAGATAAAGTAGGATTTTAGAGTTAAAAACTAAGATAGTAAAAATAAAAATAAGAGAAGAGGAAAGAGTGATGGTTAATCTAATTTTTCTCTGTCTACTAATGAATATAATTTTCCTTTTGAAAAGTAATGAATTTTACCTATTTATCCAATTTTATCTATTTATTGTATTTTTTACATATTTATTATTGTATCTTTGATTCGATACTTTTGGTTAGGATTTATCATTGACTCATGTGGTTTGAATTTCCAAATTTGGTGAATTTTTATGGAGAATCTAAGATGAATAATTATTTAAGATTTGAGAATTGATTTTATGAAGTTGCTAGCTTTTATCAATGATTTTTTACATGAATAATGATTTTATATAAAAATATATGAAGGAATATAATGAAATTCTTGATTGTTTGTATGTATGCTGGTAGAGACAATGAATGGTGATGAAATCAAATACTTAAGAAGAAGAAAAGATGTAAAAATGGTGATAGAAGAAGAGAAAATGGTAAAAAAAGGGCAACTCAAATTAGGTAAGTCTATAAGCACTGGCTACTTTTTCAACTAGTACTATATAAGAGGCAACTCCTTACATATGAAAGAGTTATAAGAAAAGCTCACAAAAGGTCTAATGTTGACAAGTAATTATCTACTTCTTCTTTTTTTTTTTTATCAAATATTTCATTTATACTTTAATCTCTTATTAGATAGATTTTTAATCTCATATTGGATAGATTGAGAGGAACTTAGTGAGTGATTCTCCTTTGAGTAATATTTATACTATTGTATGAGAGGGTCTTTTCTAGGTTAGGTTTCAAGCCTTCTAAAAGAATTTGTAAAAGGCTTAAGATAATGCTTGAAAATCTATCCTAAAAGAAGGATTTAAATAGTGCCTAAGAAATCAATCTTGGGTAGGTTTTAAGTATACTTGTAATTTTAAGGGTAAAGATTTAAGAAACACCTATAAGTTACTTAAGATAGTAAACTCTCTAGTTATGATTAGAGGAGAGGATGTAGGTCAAAGTTGTATCGAACCTTTATAAAACTTATTTCTCCCTATGTGATTGCCTTGCTTTGTTGAAGTTAATCAATACTTGAAGAAATTACCATTGTCTCATTTGTGTTTCTTTAGGACTTCTTAGGAAAATGAGTGGTATCAAAGTAGGTCTTTTTTTTTTTTTATCAAGCTCCATTGCAAAGAGAAGACTAATGGCATTTTAAGAAGAATCTTAATCGATCCATAAGCCTCTTATTTTTTTTCCAAAATGATGACAATAGGTATTGAAAAAACAGAATGGAAATATTTCTCAATAGTGAAACTATAGACCTTTAAGATATAGTGGAAGAAGGAAGAAAAATTCTAATAAAGATAGTTGGAAAAGTCATGATGCCTAAGCTAGAAACTGAATAAACACAAGAAGTAAAGAAAGCTAAATACAAGAAACATGGATGTTCTATTTTGTGCCATCCACAAATCTCAATATGTCATGCTTCAAATGTGCACATTAGTTAAGGAGATTTAGAACACATTCTAAACTCAGCATGAGGGAGCCAATAAAGCAAAAAAAAAAAAAAAGATGTATAAACTTATGCTTATAACTATGAAATATTTGTCTATCAACCTTATGTGTCCATCATAGAGATGTAAACTAAGTTCATTGATATAACAGAGACATTAAAGAGTTTGGAAAAAACCTATTCAAATATAGATATAATGGCCAAGGTCCTTAGAATCTTACCTGAGGACAAGTGAAAAGCTAAGAAAATTGCCATATAAAAGGCAAACAAGCTGGAGGCACTTTCACTAGATGAGCTCATGGGTAAACTCTTAACACATGAGATCACATTGGAGAAACCAACTAGTGATGAAGCCCAAAAAAAGAAAGACATAACCTCAAAAGTGATACTAAAACTCTTCATTTGTTTACTAATCTTTTTAAATGATAATGATGATTATAGTGAGGATGATCAACTAGCCCTTATATTAAATCAAGTAAAGAAATTCCTCACTAATAACGAAGGAAAGATAAAGAAAGGATACAAAAGAAAAAGTTTAAGAAATCAAATGATCAGTGATAGATGCAATGGAAAACATCATCTCAAAATAGATTATTAAAAGTTTTTTTATTAAAAAAAAAAAACATAAGCATCCTTCCAAGAAACTACTCTAAGAAAGAAAAATAAGTTCTCAAGGAAACTTAGGATGATACTAGTTATTTGGACTGAATTTTGGATTGATGGGGGTGTGAGCCCAATGATAAAAAAAACTTATTAAATTTGTTCCTAAAAATGGAGAAGGAAATAATGCTTAAGAAGGGGCAAAAGCTTGGACAAATCTTGAATCAAACCTACCCCTTAAACGCCCAAACCTAAAGGCCCTAGTTTTGAAAGTTTAAAAGTAGTATGTAAAAAAACTTAGTTAATTGTATAACCAACTTAAAAGTCTATACAAACAACTTTTGTTCTATACAGACAACCCACAAAAGGCTAAAAATAAAAGTTCGTAAAATAGTGACCAAGAAAGCCTACATGACTGCATAAACAAGTAATGGTATGTATAGATTAGCAATTGTCTATACATATAACGTATGGTCTATATAAACAATTTCAAAAATCTAAGTTCTAAAATATTTAGTGATCTTATACCCATAGAGAGAGGAGAGAAGGGGACAGGGTGCAATCTGCTCTACATAACATAAATGCACCCTTTTTCATCTATAAATACTTCACCTCTTAAAGGGTAAGGGAGAGGCCAAAACATTCTAAGGAAGTACTTCCTAATTAAAAACTCAAACCCTAAAGCATCTATATTTATAAAAATTAAAGAGCCACCTATTAGCACTAAGGATTTAAGGTAAAAAAAACTAAACTTTGCTATTCTTGACATTGAAATCTTTATATTTCATAGAAGAATTTATCACTTTTAATGCCTAAAAGTGCTAAGAGCTAACCCTCAAGCCATTCCAAGCCTTTTTTCCCCTTCTCCTTATTCTTCTTCTTTTTGTATTTTGTGAAGAACAAGTCTAATGGTTTGTGCAAATAGTTTATATTTGTATAGACATTTTTATGGTCTGTACAGACCATCAATTGGTTTGTATAGACCACAAGCACTGTATCTGAGCATTATTCATAATAAATTTTATTTTTTACTTTTCTTAGATTTTTAGATATTTTCATTTACTCTTAAGCCTAAATATGGATGAGATGAGGTAGGTTGCAATAATCAAAGACCTGCAACCACCATATTTTAGCCATATCTCATCAATAAATGATATTTAGTATGTGATTAACACTCCTAAAATGATATGTGTGTTATCCCTTTTTGCTTCTTTGAGTGTGTATTAGGAGGAAGGTGATGGGAAGAAGCTCTAAAGCCAATGACCCCTTGATTCCGTTTCATTTTATGTTTATTTACAAAATTGTCCTTAGTTCTTTCACTATCATCTTGAACACAACCTTAAAGGAGGATTGGTTAGCCTTCTATATGGCCAAGTTAGTCTCCTAAACATCTATATGGCATAAGTTATAAATATGAGCTGCGTGGGTGAGGTTTTGGACACTAAGGACCCTTATTCATGCCACTTTATATTCTACCCTTGAAGTTGCTTTATTATTTTTTGACACCACACACACTAGTTTGTTTTAGAATGCATTGTAGCCTACTTCATGGCTAGGATTACTCCCTCTATACTCTTGGCACATCAATTATGTTTAGGGTCATTTGGGAGATGTTTTAAGACACCTATGATCCCATGATTAATTTCGAATTTTGCCAAATAACCATTTTGATGAACTCAATTTATTCATAATATTTTATTAGATTTTGTTCTTAACATCTAAACATCTTTTGAAGGAGAAGAACACAAGGAGTCATATTTCAAGCATGAAGGATTGAAGAATCGAGAAACATAAATTCTTCCTTATCTTTTTTATTACCAATATGGGTTTTATGGATTCTTTTCATATTTTTTGTGCATTGTTGATTTCCAATATGATGAGAGGCTAAACTCTTTTCTTAGGTTTGAGTTTGAACTTATAATAGTGTGATAGATGATTTGACTCTATTTGCATAAATGAATGGGACCTAATTTGATTTAATGGTTATGTGCTTAATGTTTATGAATTCTAACCACTATTTGTATGATTTTAGATGTTAAATGAAGTAATAAGAGTTAAAGTTTGACATTGGATCATCGGATCATCAACCATTGAACTTGGTTTATTGTAGTCTAAAGATAGATGCATGGTTAAAGGGATTCAAGGTTAATCATAAAGTATGATATGTTAATGTGTAAACATGCAATAAAAATAAGTCTTGTTTTATGTTAACATCATCCTATTCACTTTGAGAAAAAGAATTTTTAGGATAGCATCCCTTAATATCATCCATTCATGAAATAAATATAGAGCCCATTGATTGATTTACATCCATTGTAAGGGATAATTCAATCCTAAGTCTTTATTATTATTGTTATTTCAATTTATTTGCTATTTTTAGTTCTTTGCTTTTAGATTTTATGTTTTTATCAACATTATAACAAACTCTAGATAATGATAGTAGTTAGATTGATAGTACTTGATATCCTAGTCTTTATGGATATGATAACACTTCACTATACTATAACTTGCATGTGCACTAGTGTAAACATAACAATTAAATTTTTGTCACCATTGTCGGGGAACTAGCATCTTTATCAATATTATTTAGGAATACTAAATGTTTAATCTAAAGACTTCTTTTTCTATATTTCTTCTTTTTTATTTTATTTACTTATTTCTTATGTCTTTTTAATACTTTTAGGTGTTTTTAGTTTATGTGAAACACTTGTAGCCACAAACTCCTTTCATACAATCTAGAGATAGAGAGAACATTCAAAGCTTCACTCCATAGGAACAAAAACACCAACAATATAGAAATGGCTGATGAGAATAAACTCTATGTGTTTTCTCTATCCCATATATGACCAATCAAGGAAGCATTGCTAGATTGACTGTTGTAGTTAATAACTTTGAGATCAATCCCACCATAATTCAGATGGTGTCTACTGCATAATTTAGAGGTCTTAATAGAGATGATCCCAACATTCATTTTTATCAATCTTTTTAGAGATTTAAGCAACATTTAGGATCAATAGAGCTGTAGATGATGCAATAAGGTTATGCCTTTTCCCATTCTCACTATTGGATAAGGCTAAGCTTTGCCTAAACAGTTTGGCGCCAAACTCCATTGCAACATGAGATCAGTTATCTCAAACTTTTTTGAACAAATACTTCCCACCTCAGAAGGAAGCAAAGTTATAAAATGAGATAACTCTCCATCAGAAAAATGATTAATCCTTATATGAAGCATGGGAAAGGTATAAGGATTTGCAACACTAATATCCAAACCATGGATTAACAGACTGGTTCATTCCTCAAACATTCTATAATGAGTTGAGAAATTTTATGAAGACTAGTATTGATGCAATAGTTGGTGGTAGCTGGATGAAGATGTCTGTAGATGAAGCTTATGAATTACTTTATCACATGGCTTCAAATGGTTACCAGCAGGAGGATTGATAAGGTTCTAGACGGTATGGTGGTATGCCAAAGCTTGATGGGATTAACATGCTTATTCTAAAAATATATGCACTTACTAAGGCAATGACAAAATTTCTATGACTATTATGAACTCTTTTATGATCAAGTATGATTATTATGGAGGACATCCTATTGCAGATTGTCAAGATACTTTTTGTTTTATAGACACTGCTTCAAGTCAGGTGAATTATCTTAATAATTTTGTTCATAAGCAGCAATAATAAAATAATCCCTACTTAAATACATACAATCCAGAATGGAGGAATCACTCAAATCTCAATTAAAGAGGATAGTTTAGTAGTTCTAATATGCATCAATAACACAATTCTAGTACACCTTCAAGGTTTCAACTAGGAGTCTAACCTTTGAATCATCAAGGGCCATAATAAAGGTCTAATTTGGAGCTTATGATGGAAAATTTTATGGTACAATAGTTCAAGACAAATGAGGCAAATGATGAGACGATGAGACAACTTTCTATCACTCTGTGAAGCGGTACATAGCTACAATCACCAAAGAATAGTGATACAAGAAAAAGTGCAAAAGATGGTTTTAATAAACATGATGAAGGCAATGATGGGTAAGAATCAACACTAAAAGAGAAGTAAATTGAGGAGCCTAACCCAAGTAGCAAGGGAGAATAGAAAGATATTAGTAAGCCATATGTGCCTTTTTTGTCTTTTCCTCTAATACTCGAGAAGGCAAATTTAGATAAAAAAAAAAAAATTTTAGTAGATTTTTAGAGGTTTTTAAGCTACTACACATAAGCATCCCATTCTTCAAAGCTTTAGAACAAATGCCCTCCTACACCAAGTTCCTTAAGGAGATTCTTTTGAATAAAAGAAAGCTTGAAAAATACGAGACAATTGCCTTAATTGAATAATCCACTGTCATCCTTCAAAATAAAATCCCACCTGAGCTCTAAGATCCAAGTTATTTCTCAATCCTATGTTTAATTGGTGATGTTAATTTTGATAAGGTTTTATGTGATTTTGGTGCAAGTGATAGCTTGATGCCTTTGTCAATTTGTGAAAAGTTGAAATTAGGAGAATTAAACTTACTAGTGTAACCTCGCAACTTGTGGATAAGTTAATAATATATCTAATACGGATTTTGGAAGATGTGCCCATCAAAATTGGCAAATTTTATATGCTAGTTGATTTTTCATGCTAGACATAAAGGAAGATGTGCAAATCCAAATCATTTTAGGAAGACCATTCCTTGCTACAACCAGAGCCATGATTGATGTCAAGAATCGAAACTTTACCTTCTGGATTGGTGATGAATCAATAGAGTTTAATATTTTCCAAATGGTAAAACAACTAGCTATGAATGAAAACTATTTTTTAGTTGATATTATTAATGGCTTTGTTAAGAAAGAGTTCTCAAAGCAAAATTCTAAAGATCGTCATAAGACATTCATAGTACAAAAAGATGATTCCACTCATGAAGAAGAGAAAGTGGAAAAATTTATCCACCTTTTTGAAGCAACACCATTTTGCTAGGTATGAGCCATTCCAAACTAAAGTTCCTAAGTAATTATTCTTTATTGATAAAGTTCTAAAGGTAGATCTTAAACCACTACCTAAGAAATTGAGGTATGCATTCTTGGGCCTTAACCCTACTTACCCTATCATTTGCAATTTTATATTGAATGATGAATAAGAAGATAAATTGGTTAGGTTGCTTAAACAATATAAAACAACTATTAGTTATAACATTCATGACTTGAAAGGCATAAAACCCTTTATATGTATGTATCGAATACTAATGGATGAGGATTGTAAACCATCAATTGAGCACTAACGCAGGCTTAATCCTAACATGAAAGAGGTTGTCAAAGTTGGAGTCATCAAATTACTTGATGTTGGGATCATCTACCCTATCTCTAATAGTGAATGGGTGAGCTCATTTAAGTAGTGCCAAAGAAGGGTGGGATGACAGTGGTAAAGAATGAAAATAATGAATCGATACCCATTAGGAAGGTAACTGGTTGATGAATGTGCATTGATTATAGGAAACTTAATAATGTCACTCATAAGGACCATTACCCTTTATCTTTTATTGATTGGATTTTAAAAAAGTTAGCCACATATTCTTTTTTCTATTATTCGGATGGTTACTCAAGATTCTACCAAATTTCCATTCATGCTGAGGACAAAGAAAAGACTACCTTTATATGTTTTTATAGTACTTTTGCATTTAAGAGGATGCTCTTTAATCATTGTAATTAGGGGTGGGCATTATTTGATTCGAATCAAAAAATAAAATAAAACCAAATCAATTTGTAAATTCGATTCGATAATTTGGTTTGGTTTGATTTGAAGTTTAAAAAATTCTATTTTTTTATTTAGTTTGATCTTTAATTTTTAAAATTTTAGAAAATAAAATTGAACTTTCCTACGCTACGTCGTTTTAATGTTTTGTTTTACTAACCTTAATCTTTTTCTCCCTTCTTCTTCACACACTTTGTTAGTGGCAGTCCCATTTCACCTCCCTTCCTTCTTCATGCTCCCAACCTCACCCCACCCTAAGGTCACTGCCGACCTCACCCTACCTTGTCTTCACACCACCACTGACCTTACCTCGTCGATCTCTTTCTCTGTTTTAGGCATTGACCCTCACGTCTCACCTCTCTCTTTCCCTCACGCCTCACCTCTCTCTTTTAACCCTTTTGTTGTCTCTGCTTCATTGTGTCACCTCCATCCTCGACCGACCTCTTTTAGCTTCGCAGGCTCCTCACCCTCATCGCAATACCTCTCTTAAATTTATTGGGAATCTTGTATTTGATTTTGACTTTGGAACTATGAATGAGACTTATCCTTATCCTAATATGTTATTGAATTTTGATTTGTTGATAGAATGGGCATTCTTTGTGTGAGATTACTTTTGTGTGATGGGCATATGCAAATGCAAATGAAAAGAGTATAGAAAATTTTCCATAAAGTATCAAAGGACTTAAAATCAGGGGCTTCTTCTTTGACTGAGTATCCATTCATTTCCAATGGAAAAAAAAGGACCACTGCATCTTTATCCTCTTTCGATCAATCTTATGTCTTAGTCACTAGGCCTACCAGGTTTTTCCACTTCATTTGATTACTTTCCCTTTTATATGTTCCTTTAAATTTCACTTAATTTTATCTAATTTTCTATTAAATTTATTATGTAATTTTTTACTTATCTATTGGGTTTTGGTGAAGATTGTTTTAGATTTGTGGTGCTACCTAAATTTTAATTGCATTTTGAAGAAACATTTTCAAAGGTGGGATTTCTAAGCTTCTCAAAAGATTAAGAGATGACTATGACTAATGCCAAAAATCTTATATTTCTCTTGTAACTAGAAATGCTACTATTTTTTTTAAATGAAGATATGCAGATTGAAAATCCCACAATATAGAGAATTGTGTATTGTTTGTGTATCATGATTCTTGGATTAGAAACTTATTGTTATTCTATCAGTGGCAAGTGATTCTTGGTAACCTTTGTTAGGATCCATATATAGATGACTTTTATTTGGATTCTTATACAAATATACTTTTGAGTTCTTAAATTTTCGCTTTTGAAATCAAATTGAATCAAATTGAATATTTTGGTTTGGTTTATATAGAATTCAGTTCAGTTTGATTTAAAAATATATATAACTCATAATTCGATTCAGTTTGATACAATTTGAACCGAATGCCCATCTCTGTTTGTAATGCCCCTGGTACATGCCAAAGTTGCATGACATACATTTTTTCTTATTTTGTTGAGGAAATAATGGAAGTTTTCATGGTTGTTTTTTTTTTTTTTCTGTTTATAGCATTATATTTGATCATTGTTTGAATAACTTGGCTAAAATTTTACAACACTATGAGGAGGTTAGTCTAGTACTTAATTAGGAAAATTGTCATTTTATCGTTAATGAGGGTATTGTTCTTGGTCATTTGGTTTCTAACCATGGCATTGAAGTTTAAAGGGCAAAGGTTGAAGTCATTGAGGGACTACCACCACTAACACCTATTATAGGGGGTTTGGAGTTTTCTTGGTCATGTTGAGTTCCATCAGCAATTTATTAAGGATTTCTCTAATCTAAGCCTTTGTGCAATTTTCTTGCTAAAGATGTTATCTTTAATTTTGATCAATCTTGTCTTTATGTTTTTTACAGGATTAAGGAGACATTGATTTCGGTACCTATCAAGTAATCACTAAATCGAAGCTTGCCTTTTGAGATCATATGTGATGTAAGCAACTTTATTATTGGCGTAGTTTTAGGATAAAGGAAAGACAAAAAACCTTATGCCATCAATTCTATTGGTAAGATCCTTGATGAAGCACAAGTGAACTACACCACCATGGAAAATAAATTATTAGTTGAGGTGTTTACAAGTGACAATTTTGTGTTTATCTAGTTGGTGCCAAGGTCATTATTTTTACCAATTATTCCACTTTGAAATACCTTTTCTCTAAGAAGGATGTAAAACCTCGACCTCATCCAATGGAAAATACTATTACAAGAATTTGGCATAGAGATTTGAGAGAAAAAGGGCATTGAGAATGTAGCAGTCAATCACCTCTCTAGGCTTGAGAAGATTATGGAGAATGACCAATCTGATGGTTTGTCAATTAATGAATCTTTCCTAGATGATCACTTGATGGCAATTTCTCAATCACACATTTCAGGGCATGCTGACATTGTTAACTACTGGGCATGCAATGTCTTACCTATTCGCTTGAGCTATCAACAAAAGAAGAAGTTCCTACATCACATCATAAATTACTATTGGAAAGAACCTTGATTGTATAAAAGACACAATGATGGCCTGGAGAGGCGATGCTTACCCCAAGACAAAGTGTGTGATGTTTTGAGACATTACCATACCCTGGAAGTATGAGGCCACTTTAACTCTTCTACAACAAATGTAAAGGCATTTCATTATGATTCCTATTGGCCAACCTTGTTCCATTATGCCTGAAACTTTGTACTCATTTGTGACAAATGTCGGTGAACATACAACATCTTAAGAAGGAATGAAATGCCCCAACATAGGATCCTAGAGGTTGAGTTTTTTTATGTATGAGGGATAAATTTTATAGGTCCCTTTTCACCTTCCTATATGAACAAGTACATACTTTTTACGATTGATTATGTTAGCAAATGGTTGGAAACAAAGGCATACCCCACCAACGATGCTAGGGTGGTGAAAAAGTTCATAAAGAAATATATTTTTTCAAAGTACGACACTCTAAGGGCCATAAACAATGATAGTAGTTCCCATTTTTGCAATCGCCAATTTGAAAGCCTTTTGAAAAAACTATAGTGTGACTCACAAAGTTATAACTCCCTATCACCCCCTAAATAAGTGACCAAGTTGAGGTTAGTAATAAGCAACTCAAGCTAATCCATAGAAAACTATCAATCATTCAATAAAAGACTGGCCATCCAAGCTTGATGATGCATTTTAGGCATATCAAACAGCCTACAAAACTCCATTGGGCATGTCACCATTTAGGGTGGTGTTTGGTAAATCGTGTCATCTTCTAGTTGAGCTAAAGCATAAAGCATATTAGGTAATTAAGCCCTTGAATTTTGATTTGAAGTAAGCTGGATAAAAGAGGCTCTCACAACTAAATGAATTAGAAGAGCTAAGGTTGAATGAATATGGCAATGCCAAGTTGTACAAGGAAAAGGTTAAAATGTGGCATGATAAGTATTTGGTGCGAAAGGAGTTTAAGGAGGGACAATTCATGTAATTGTTTAATTCCCATTTAAATTGTTTCTAGAAAAACTGAAATCAAGATGGTTGAGTCCTTTCCATGTTGTCAAGATCTTTCCCCATAGAGCAATAGAAATTGCAAATTAAAAAGGGACACATTCAAAGTTAATGGCCATCAACTCAAGCCTTACATTATGGGAGATTCCATCAATACAAAAGCATCTATCACCTTTTTATCACCTTAATAAAATGGAGGAAGAAGATCAAGCTAATGACAAAAAACTAGTGCCCTTGGGAGGTAATCTAAGATTTTCTTTCATTTGGCTTTCTTTTAGTTTTCATTTCAATTTTTAGTGTTTTCTTTATATTTTAATTTTAATTTTGCATTTAATCTTTGTTTTTACTTGCTTTTATAGTAGCTAAGAAAGGAATAGTGTGCTTGACAATCCTATCAATTTCTTAAATGATTAAAGTTTTATTCTTGGCATCTAATTACCTTCCACCATACGAGAAAGGGGAGTATTCCTTTCATCCCTTTATCTTTTCTTTTACCTTTTTATGTCATTGAGGACAATGCCATAAATAAGTGTGGGGGTGTATTGGTATTACGATTGACATGTTCTAACTTGGATAAAATTGTTTGTGTTGTTTATGAGGAATCACACTTGGACCTATGTCTAAGGCTAAATAGACAACATTTTTTGTGATCTTCTCAAAGATATAAGGCTTCACTTGGCTTTATTTGGTAATCATTATGAGTAACTACAAAAGATGATGTCATTCTTTGGATATATAAGAGAGAAATGAATTTTAAGTTAGTTACAAAATATAACTTATGAATTTAAGATTGTTTAAACTTCAATAGGATGATGCTCTGTATGTATATTGAAGTAGGCAATTTAGCTAGTTACAGATAAATGTAATTGCATGAGCCTTATTAAAAGAAGAATTGTCATTATGTTTTATTATTTAATATTGATGAAGTAGTTCTTATGGGGTATGATTTAGGAGTAATCAAAATTAAAATAAAAGAAAATCTACTCCACTATTTTTAGGATGTTGAGTAATCGGAGATCTTTATGACTAATGTCAATTTTCATGTAAAACGACAAACAGAAAGCATAAGCATGTAAATCATTTCAAATGAAGTTATATGTTGAGTAACTAGGTGCATTTATTGCCCATGTTTGTATTTGCATAAAAAGGCATACTAACTCTTCAAAAAAAATAAGAGAAAAAAGAGAAAAAATGAAAGTGAAAGATTATGTGCTTAATGTGGAATGAATCTTAATGATCCCTTGTGCTTAAAGCCTATCTTCTCATTATTAATTAGCAAAGACAATTATGACTCAACATATTTTATAATGTGATTATGTCTATTGATAATCTAGTTAAAATGATTATTGAGATATATATGTAACATATTGCCTCACTGTTTCTAACTTTCCATAAATGAATTAGTTTCCTCCTCAAAGTAGCAAATTAACTCAAGTTTATTTATTTTAATTAAGTCTATGATTGGTATCTCTAATTTAGTCTTAAGTGATTAGCATTCTAAGCAAAGTAAAGTTGCATATTTCTTATTAAGACTATAAAGGATTTTGTTTATATAGTTCTTCATTACTTGAGGACAAGCAACATTTAAGTGTGGAGGAATTTGATGAACTTAATTTATTCATAGTATTTTATTAGATTTGGTCTTAATTTATCATTTTCCTATGTTTAATTTGAGTTATTTTGATGTTAGGTAATGTTATTCCTTATATTTAGATGTTATTTGGTAATTTTTAAGTGTTTAATAGTATTTAGATGTGTTTGGAGCTAATTTGGACTAAATTGGAATAAGGAAGGAACTTCAAGGACTAAGCTAAAATTTGACTAAATGACGAGTTGATGCATTATGTCACGAGTGCGACAAAAGTCACAAGTTATGACTCCTATGCCTAAAAAACACTGTCGTAAGTGTGACAAAAGTCATAAGTTGCAACCTCAGCAATCCATAGAGTGATTTTTTAGCTAAATTCAACTATTTTAAGGCCCTATATAAAGGAAACTTAGGGTTTTTAGATGAAGGGATAAACTTAGAAAAAACTTTAAAGAGTTTTGACCAATTTTTAAGCAAGAAAACAAGAGGAAAACAACATGTAAACATCTTTTGAAGGAGAAGAATACAAGGATTTAGATTTCAAGCATGAAGGATTGAAGAATCGAGTGACACAAATTCTTCCCTATTTTTCTTATTTCTAATTTAGGTTTTATGGATTCTTTTCATATATTTGTGTATTGTTCATTTCCAATATGATGAGAGGCTAAACTCCTTTCCTAAGATTGAGTTTGAACTTATAATGTTGTGATCCATGATTTGACTCTATTTTTTTTGGATGAATGGGACCTAATTTAATTTAATGGTTATGTGTTTAATGCTTATAAATACTTGGCCATTATTTGTATGATTTTTATTATTAAATGAAGTTACGAGAGTTTAAGTTTGACATTGGATAATTAACCATTGAGCTTAGTTTATTATAGTTTAGCGATAGATGCATGGTAAGGGGATTCAAGGTTAATCACAAAGATTGATATGTTAATATGTAAGATTGCTATGAGAATAGGTCTTGTTTCATGTTAGCATCATCTTATTCACTTTAAGAAAAGTTTAAAAATCTTTAGGATAGCTTCCCTCAATATCATTCATTCATGAAATAAATATAAAGTCCATTGATTGATTTAAATTCACTATAAAGGATAACTTAGTCCTAAGTTTTATTATCATTGCTATTTCAATTTATTTGTGTTGGCCCTAGGCACCAAGAGGGGGGTTGAATTGGTGTATAAAAATTAAAACAAGAAAGAGAGAAGAGAAGTGAGTAAAAAGGAAACACGCGATTTATAGTGGTTCGGATATAAACGACCCTACGTCCACTCCCCTTCTTAGAAATTGGGTGTTCCACTATCTTTCAAAGGTGTTTTCAAGCTTACACCAAACTTTTACACTTATGTTTTGAAGGCTCACACAACAAGCTTTACGCTTATGTTTTAACAGGCTCACACAACGACCTCTCTTAGTGTTTTGACAGGCTCACACAATAACCTATCTTAGTGTTTTGACAAGCTCACACTACAACCTGTTACAATTGGTGTTTATGCTCACACCCGACAATGACTTAAAGAATATAAAAGATTGACTAGAAAATTGCAAGAGTTTGGGTACAAAGTTACCAATTCTCTTACATTTACATCTGTTTGGTGAGGTATTTACAGTGTCTGCCCACCAAAGAGACATTGTAATAAAACTGGTACAAAATCATCAAAGTGTGCTAGATAGATTTTCGTCTTAAATGCTTGACAATCTTAATTCGTGATCGCTACCTCTCGTTAAAGGTCGCGAAATCCAAATTCCATACGGAAAAACCCGTTTGTGTCTAACGGCTAGTCCACGTGGCAGCTTCTCATTAGTTCACCAAGAAAATATAGTCGTTGCCTTTCACCTGCTCTCAAAAGTAGCAATCACAATTTTTCTTGTACAGGCCGCAAGTGAGGACTCGAATTCGTCTGCCTAAAGTGTTCATCTTCTTCTTTTGGATTCGCAATCGCTACCAACAAGTTCACATCGCGATTTTTGTCTTCCAACGGTTACTTGGGACACTTGTCAAGTTGTGGTTGTAGACTTGATTCCCTCTTGAGTTACTTCGAAATTCACCATCGCCACTGAGGCAAGACTTACACCGTAAATTTATCTGTGACTTTGGTTTTCCTCTCTTTGAATTGGTCATAACAGAGAAGTGGCCCGCGAATACGTCTATCTAATTTGTCAACCTGCCTTGATCTAATCTGCAGTCGCGAATTAGAAGGCACTAGCTTACTTTAGAGATTTTTTTAACTCCATCCAACTTTCAATATAAAGACTAACTAAAAACTACAAAACAATACTAAATTTGAAACATTAGAATTTGATCAATCCCCTTTGTCTAGATCAAAAGAGGCCTAAGACTTAGGGTTAACCACCCTAGTCTAACAATCTCTCCTTTTTTTATTTTGACAATATAGATTGATCCTAAGTGAAAAATAATACAGAAATGTGAAGTTAGAGTATTGCATGAATGAATGCTTAAGATGAAACTTCTAAGTTTTAGCATTCAATCAAGCAAAGCAAAGTAAAATTTCTTAAAAGATAAGTATGATGCTCATTATGATGCTCCCCCTCAATATATGGTATAATTTTCAAGTTAATATTCCCTAAAATGCTTACTACCTCTCCCCCTTTGACAAGATCAAAAAGAGAGGGTAAGGGAAAAGAGAAACAATTATAAGCATACATAAGAAGTAAAAGAAGAATACTTTTATAAAGATAAAATGCATCACACACAAGACAATGTATTGCAAGAAAATAACTTTTTTTATTTACATAACTGTGGGATCACAATATTTGTTAAAGAACATAAGGAAAATAAAAACAAATACAAATGATCCCTAATCTAGAGTAGTGGAGAATCATCTTTGAAAAATGGTGTTGCTTGTGCTTGGGTTGCTCCCTCAGCTTCATCCCCATCCTCAATGTCATCTTCATTGCCATCTCCATCTTGCGTATCTTCAAATTCAGTGAAGTTCGGTAGATGGCAATGAGGAACTCCTAGTTTCTCTTAGAGATCCACCATATCACTGTGAAGATGTGAAAGGAAGAGGAACCTTCTCTTCATCATCCTCATTAGTTTATCCAACTTTTTATTAATGGTGGCAAGAGACAACTTTGTCTTGGCTTTTGGTTGAGGAGGAGGGACTTGTATGGTGCCTTCTTCAATTTGAAGCCTTTTTCTCTTC
>CATIWR010367894.1:0-42803 GCA_949677035.1 Omphalea diandra
GCGACCGCGAAAGGCAGTAACGACCGGGATTTCATCCTGACAAGCATTAAATGCAAAATCTGTCAAACATGTCTCAAAGATTTGATGAGCCATGATCTGCAACGTCTCTTTGGTGAAGTTTGGCTATAAATACTCCACCAAACAACCATGAAGAAGGTCGTTAAGGAATTTATTACAAGTGATAAAAGCTCTCAATCTTTGCTACTCATTTTCTTCATCTTCTTTACAAGTGTTAGGTGTGAGCATTAAACACCAAGTTGTAAGGTTTTGTGTTAGCCTGTAAAAACATTTTTAGAAAGGTTTAAGTGTGAGCCTATTGAAACACTTGAGTGAGGTTTTGTGTTAGCCTAGAAAACACTTTGTTATAAGGTTGTGTGTTAGCCATCAAAACACAAGTTGTATAAGTTGGGTGTGAGATTGAAAACACAATTGATATAGTGAAATACCCAATTGAGTGATTGGGGAGTGGACGTAGGGTCAATTTTGCCCGAACCATTATAAATTCTTTGTGTCTCTATTGTTCTATCTTCTTCCCTTTATCTTTGCTTTTAAAATTTTTATCCACTAATTCAACCTCCCTTCTTGGTGCCTAGGGACAACATTTAATTTTGTTTTGTTTTGGAAGAAAATAAAGTATAATTTATAGTCTATGTTATCTGATTATAAGGTAAGTTTAATGAATGTTTCATATTAAAATTACTAAAATACCATTTAAATATCGTTTTAAGAGGACAACTAACTAAAAATTATAAAAATAAAAATAAGAATAGAAAAATTAAAATAGTTAAAATTAAATAAATTAAAAAATCAACTTCCTTAATCTACCAAATTGATGGATTATGAAAATGGAGGTTTTGCAATGGTTTTAAACCTTCCAAAAACCTTATGTTACTATATTTTTAAGTATTTTTTTATCATATATTATACATATAATATTTATGATATTATTTATGAAAATTTTCTTTATAATATTAAAAAATTGTATTCATAAAATTATTTTGTAATAAAATCAAACATTGTTTTAAAGAAATTTATAACTGCATTAAAATTACCTATGGATTAGTATTCTAAGGTAATTGACTTACGGATTCTAATCCATAGATAAATTCAATTACATTTATTTACTCATTTTTGCCTGCAGGTAAATTTTTTATACAATTTATTTTATTTTAATCACAAAATAATATATATACATGTTGACATTATTATATTTTTGTAATACTTTATTATATAATGTATATAAAATATTTTGGTGTCATTTTTGTATTCTTTATATATAATATTAAAACAACTTCTGTCAGTAAATTATATTATAATAAAAAACAATTTTTATTTATAAATAAAAAATACGTATAGATTATAATCCACAGGTAAATTCATTAATTTACCTTACTCATAAATTTTAATTCATAGGTAAACTATTTGTGGGAAAATCATAGGTAAGTCCTTCACATTTTGGCACCTTAACTACGCACTAATTTTATTGATAGACTTTTTTTTTTTCATAGGAAATCATTGGTAATATGTTGGTATTTTATCTCGTTATAATTTGTAGAGATTTTGTAGGTAGCTGCCTTTGAAAAAATTGCATGGATAAATTCCATAAATATTTTATTATTTCTTCATGGTGCATTCTGATTCAATGTCTCAAATTTCTAATACTAAATTGGAAACATTGGACGTATATATCTAGTTACCCTACTAAAATTGAGAGAAACACTCAATACATTGAGAGAGTCGTATAAATAAATCCATATCGGTTTCATCTAGGTAGTACTAATGCCTTTTTCTAATCTTTCAGTACATAGTCTTGTAATAGTAGTTGTGTTAGATAAAAGATAAAAGTTATTTCATGACTAGCAAATATCAAGAGTTCAAATAAACTTGGCTCATGGCCGAGTTTAGTTTCAATTCTATCCCAATCGTATGATACCATTAACTGAGAAGTATCTAAAAAATTCATTAATTTTTAGGATAACATCCTTAAAAATGGATAGAATGAACTCTTAAGCTAAATATTTGGCATGCCATAGTAGGATAATATTTAGATTAATTAATGCCACTAATCTTAGAAGGATGAATGTTCCTAAAATACACAATTGTTTGAAAAAGGATAAAAAAAATTACAGGTAATTTTATAGAGGTAATTTTGTTAAAGGGAAGTAAAGCCTTTAGAATTGAGTTGGCCCAAAATTTGGGTTTTGACTTAACTAAGAGACCCTTCAACACCAATAGACCATCTTAAATTTCACAAGTAGGTAGAACATCATTTTGAAATTAAAAGAACCTATAAGACTTCTTCTCATCTCTCATTCTCATAAAAGGTCTATGTGTCCAACTATAATGGTACCCTAAGTTGAAACTTCTAGATTATGCAATAAGAATGGTTAATCATTTATGAAAATCGACTTGTAGTTAGGTATAGGGACATTAGCATACCAAACTATGTAGATGATGAAAGTCGTCAATAAGTAATAAGATGAACAAAACACATTGTTATGATTTCTAAAATTATGTGCAAACTGCAACAAATAGCTCAACAATATTCCATTCCTTTCAAGAAAGTATTCTGCTAGCATCATAAAAAGTTTTCAGTGTTGAGGAACTTGATCTAAGTATGTATATTACTCTTAATTTTCTATTTCTTAGTTTTTATGACTATTCTTATATGAGTTAGTTGATATAAATTAATAATTAGTAATGCTAGACTAAATGCATTACTAATGAATGGTGAAAACCTTTTACACATCCAATCATATTATGAATGATAATAGAGACGTATGCCTTGCCACACATCTTGAACAAATGGTTCAAGTGACCATGATTGTGCTATGGTTCACCATTATTAAGGTCTTGATATTCCCTAATCTTGATGTTCCTTTCATCCTTAGCAATTCTTTTTTAAAACTCTAAAGGAAAAACAACCATTCCTATAAGATAAAGATTATATGTCTTTGGGAGATATAAAAATCACATCTCTTAAGAACCCTAAAGTTAAATTGACACTTAGTTTTTAGCCTGTAAACATTTTATAGTTGTATAGATCCTATCCTTATGAACCTGCTTTTAGAGTATAAGCTTAATGTGATGAAACATATATAGATTATTTATTCAATTTATATGAATTAAATCATGCACTTCGTGCGCCATTGATGCTTTCTTCTCCTCTTATTCTTCATTGGACGATCCAGATGGACTTCACCGTTCTTTCCCAATTAAAATAGAAAAGGTATTTTCAAATCGAGATGTCAAAATATCCTAGTACTATCACTAGAGCTACAAATATCATATATACAAATAAGATGATAAAAAAATTTGATAAATAGATTCCTTAATTGCTTGAAAAAGGTTTGATTTCAAATAGTGAAGGTCGATATTCTAGTTTAGCTTTTATGGTAACTAAAGATGCAGAGCAGTTGTAAAGAAAAACATAAATAGTTATAGACTATCATTAGGTAAATAAAGTACCAAAAGATATAACTATAAGATTCAAACAACAATAAATGTTATCAATATAATTGTTGGCCCTTAAGCACAAAGAAAGGGGATTGAATTGGTGGGAATTTATAAATTTAAAGGGAAGATAATGAATTTGGGAGATTAAAAGAGAAGGAGAAGGAAAGAACACACAATGTTTTTATAGTGGTTTGGGTGTTAATGAACCCTACATCCATTCCCCAATTCTTAACAATTATGTGTTTTACTAACTCTAAATGATGTTTCCAAGCTCACACTAAACTTGTACACTTTGTGCTTTAATGGCTCGCACATAACCTTATAACTTGTGTTTTAAGGCTCACACAAAAAACCTCTCTCGAGTGTTTTCCCAAAGGCTTACATAAAACCTATTACAAGAGTTTTGACAATTAAGCTAACTCTTAAACCTAATTACATTCGTGTTTAATGATTACACCCAACAATATTAACTCACATACAAAGAATAAAAGGTTGAGAAGCAAAATTGCAAGAGTTTGGCTATATTCAATGATATTGTCTTGCATTTATCTCTATTTGGTAGAGTATTTATAAGTAATAACCACCAAAGAGACGTTACTAATGAACTATGTCCAAATCTCTAAGACAAGATAAACATATTTTGCATTAAATACCTATTAGACTGATTTCGTGATCGAGACTAGTAAGTCGCAATCGCAATTTTCCGTCTTGCGCTAAAATGATTGAAATTGCGGTAAGAACCCCGTTTGTATCTAACAGCTAGTCCATGTGTCATGATGTTATTGGTCTTCCAGGAGAAAATAGTCATTGTGTTCTTCAACGAACCAAAAGTCACAGTTGCAATTTAATTTCCTCTTGGGCACGACTGATATCATGAATTCTTCTATTTGATGAGGAGAGAATGATTTAGCAGATTATGGTTAAGAAGAATATTTCACCCTTATGAATTTTGATATGCCAACAGTTTTCTTGGACATTTGGTAGACTCTAGTTGTGGACTCAGCTCCTTCCAAGCAACTATGAAAGCCCCAATCGTGATTGTCAATGCGATGACACCACAAATTCGTTTGTCTGATCATGATGTCTTTCTAGGCAAAGTTGTGACTGCGATTTCCTCTATGAATTTAACTAGGTCAAGTAAATTCTTTTCTTTTGAAATGTTGTGGTGGTGAATTAGAAGTTCTTAATCGTGAATTAGATGTCCTTTCACAAAACTTAAGATTTAGACTCCCATCCTACTTCAAATGCAAAATGCAAACCTATCTTTAAAATTGTAAAATCAACACTTAAAAATAAAATTAGATCTTATCAATATGCATTGTCAATGTTAGCCTAGGAGGATCAATCCTAAGTCTAGTAACTCTTTTGATCTTGACAAAGGAGATTGATCATTATTAATGGTTTATTTAAGTATTGTTTTATAGAAATTTTGAAGGATCTTCAAAGTGAAATTGAATGGAGCTCTTAAACTCTGAGTTGACTTATCGTGACCGTAATATCATATTCGCGACCACGATCCATGTGAAGTCTCGCTAGAAATCAGACAAGCAAAATTACGAAGTCATTCTCGGCTGTGACTCATCTAAAAGGAGTCCAAAAGTGACAGCCTGTTTCGTAGTTTGTGTCGCGTCAGAATCACTACTGCGAATTTCAAGAAGCCTCAAAAGGGAACCAAGTCCACAACCAGAGCATAACAGGTGTCTCAAGTGACCATTGGAAGTCAAAAATCGTGATGTCAACTTATGGGTAGCGACCACAAATCTTGAAGAAGAAGATGCTCATTTTTGACAGAGGAATTCACGTCCTAAGTCCTGTCCTGTACAAGAAAAATTGCAACTGCTACTTTTGTGAGCAGGTGAAAAGCAATGGCTATATTTTCCTAGTAAACTGATGAGAAGCTGCCGCGTGGACTAGCTGTTAGACACAAATAGAGTTTTCTATATGGAATTTGGATTTCACGACCGCTAATAAGTAATAGCGACCGCGAATTAAGACTGTCAAGCATTTAATGCAAAAATCTATCTAACATACTTTGAAGATTTTATACCCTTTTATTGCAATGTCTCTTTGGTGGGTAGAAGCTATAAATGCCTTACCAAACAGATGCAAATGCAAGAGAATTAATAACTTTGTAACCAAACTCTTGCAATTTTGCTACTCAATCTTTTATATTCGTTTAGACATTGTTTGGTGTGAGCATAAACACCATTTATAAAGGTTATAGTGTGAGCCTGTAAAAACACTAAGAAAGGTTATTGTGTGAGCCTGTAAAAACATAAGTGTAAAGGTTTTGTGTGAGCCTAAAAAATACAAGTATAAAGGTTATTGTGTGAGCCTAAAAAACACAAGTGTAAAGTTTGGTGTGAGCTTGAAAACACTATTGGTAGAGAGTGGAACACCTAATTACTAAGAATTGGGGAGTGGACGTAAGGTCAATTATACCCGAACCACTATAAATCTTTTGTTTACTTTCTACTTATTCTTTTCCCTATCTTCTTGTTTTAATTTTTATACACCAATTCAACCTTTCCCTTCTTGGTGCCTAGGGCCAACAAGTGGTATCAGAGCCAAAACACTCAAACAAACCTTTATTGGTGAGTAAAAGATCATGGCACAAAAGGGAATCCATTCACACCTTAAACCTTACTTTGATGGTTTCGACTATACTCATTGGAAGTTTATAATGAAAATCTACCTTGAAACAGATGTGGTGGACTTTTGGGATATGGTTGTCAAAGAATGGAAGCCACCTACTAAAGTAGTGGATGAAATTGAAGAATATCCCAAGAGAAGAATGGGTTGAAGCTCATCGGAGATCAAATAGCAAAAACAAGAAAGCAATGGCCATTTTTTTAAGCTCTCTCTCTTTAGAGAAGAGATTGGAAGAGTGCAATATTGTCAAACTGCACATGCCATTTGGAAGACTTTAGAAAACTATCATGAAGGCACAACTCTAATCAAATCAAGTCGTTTGGAGATGTATGTCACTAAATGGGAACTCTTCATAATGAAGGACAATAAGAGCATCACAGAAATGACAAATAAGCTCTTATCCATTGTCATCAACATAAAGAAATTTAGAAGAGCTTTCACCAACTATAAGGTAAACACAAAAATCCTCAAAACTCTTCATCTAGATAAATTTGGTGCCAGAGTTTGCAGCTTATAAGAGTCCAATCCGGAGATTAGAAAGGTTCTAACTGACGTGTTGATAGGCAAACTCTTGACTCATGAGTTGGCCTTGCAAAAAGACGAATAAATGAAGAAGCTAAGAGGCCAAGGAGATAAACAAGAAAAGGAAAGAAGAACTCTAGCTCTTAAGTCTTCAACAAAGCAAAAGGAGGTAGAAATCACCTCTAGTGATGAAGAAAGTGACAAGGAAGAAGATGAGCTAGCCATGCTCTCTAGGAGAACAAAAGAGTTAATCAAGTGAAGAAAAGAAAGAAAAGGCTTCAAGAAGACAACTCCTAGTCCAAGAGAGAAATCCAATGATGTCACTTGCTATGAATATGGCAAGCAAAGCCACATCAAGTATGAGTGTCCCAAATTAAAGAACAAGAAAAGATGGGACAAGGAGAAGAAGAAGAGTTTTTCAGCCACTTGGGATGATAGCTTAAGTAAAGAAGAGGAAGAAGGAGGAATTGCCAATATTTGCTTCATGGCACAAGAAGACTCTACTAATGAGGTAAGTACTTCTTCTCATTCTCATTCTGATTTTAAATTTGATGAGATAGATGAAGAGCTTCTAGAGGCTCTAACCATGAGACGTGACAAATACAAGTCACAAATGAAATCTTATAAAAGAAAATGTCAAAAGCTAAAGGATGATTATAAATCCCTCAATGACGTTGTAAGAGAATTGAGAGCATTTAATGATGAGCTCAAAAAATCAGTGGGTAGTCTTTCTCTTTCATCTTCTTCTATGGCTTCACTTAGAAAGGAGAATGACACTCTAAAAGGAGAAGTCATTGAGCTTAGAAGCTCCATCTCCAAGTTCCATAAAGGAAAAGAAACCTTGGATACACTGATTGTATCACAAAGACCTCCACTAATTAGACATGGTCTAGGCTTCAATGGAGCATCATCATCATCTCATACCACATTTGTTAGATCTTCAGAACCTCAAACATCAAGCATTGAGGTAATTAGGAAGAAAAGTGCTCTTAGCACTAAGCCTCCTAAGCCTAAAGGCAAAAGGAAGGCTCTTCCAAGCTCTAGAGCCAAGACTCAAAGAGCTAACCATACCTATATGTATAACAAAAATCATGGTCATTCTCATAAAAATTTTCTACTCCTACTCATCATACATATTCATGCATGCATTCACATGACCAAGGTATGAGAAGGCCTCCTACTCATACTAAACTTGTGCATAGGAGAAAGACTCCTAAGTCTAAACTTCAATGCCATTATTGCATGAGATTTGGACACATTAATATTCATTGCTATATTAGAAAGGCTTACCTCAAATTAGAGGACCCTTCATCTTCTAATCCCCAGGGACCCAAGTATGCTTGGGTACCTAAGAAAAGGTAACTTACTATTATTCTGTAGGGGAATGTGGCAACCACCAAATCAAGCTATTGGCATGTGGATAGTGGATGTTCCAAACACATGACAGGAAATAAAAGACTATTCATAACATTAAAAGAAAAAAAAGGTGGAGATGTCACATTTGGTAACAATGCCAAAGGCAAGGTAATTGGCATTGGAACCATTAGTAAGAATGGGTGCTCTTTAATTGATAATGTTCTTTTCGTTAGTGGTTTAGAACATAATTTGTTAAGTGCAAGTCAATTGTGTGACAAAGATAACAAAGTCACCTTTGATCCTAGGGAATGCTGAGTCACCATGTTAGTGGATGATGAGGTTATTTTCAAGGGTGAAAGGAAAGGCAATACCTACTCAATTGACTTGGATAATTTGGCTAGCCAATCTTTTAAGTGTCTTATGTCTATGAGCAATGAAGCTTGGTTGTGGCATAAAAGGCTTGGACATGCAAGTATGGATCTTATTCAAAACTTATCTAAAGGAAAGCTAGTGGAAAGACTTCCAAACCTTAATTTCTTCAAAGACAAGACATGTGGTCCATGCCAAATGGAGAAACAATACCATGCCTATCACAAAGCCAAAAATGTTGTAAGTTCAACTAGACCTCTTCAACTTATCCATATAGACTTGATAGGACCTACTATAAGTGCTAGCCTAGGTGGAAAACACTATACACTAGTCCTTGTAGATGACTACTCTAGGTTTACTTAGGTATCCTTTTTAGCTCATAAGAATGATTTATTTGATGCTTTTAAAAGCTTTGCAAAAAAGGTTCAAAATGAAAAAGGTTACTTCATATCTTTTATCAAAAGTGATTATGGAAAGGAATTTCAAAATGAGTCATTTGAAAATTATTGTTTGGAGAATAGAGTTTTTCATAATTTTTCAACTCTTAGAAAACCACAACAAAATGGTGTTGTAGAAAAAAAATATAGAACATTGGTGAAAATGGCTAGAATAATGCTCAATGAGTATTTCTTATCAAATTACTTTTGGGCCGAAGCCATTAATATCTCATGTTATATTGCAAACAGAGTTTTTAAAAGACCCATTCTCAATAAAACTTTTTATGAGCTATGGAATGGTAGAAAACCAAGATATCGTATCTAAGAGTATTTGGATGTAAGTGCTATATTTTGAACACCAAGGATAATCTTGGGAAATTTGATTTCAAGATCAATGAAGCAATCTTCTTAGGTTATTCCACCATAAGCAAAACATATAGAGTCTTTAACAAAAGTTCAATGGTAGTTGAAGAGTCTATGGATGTTGTTTTTGATGAATCTAGTAAACTTGATCTTGGGAAGGTATTTTTGTTGATGATCTTATAAATGATCTTGAAAAGCTGAAATTGGATGATTCTACAAGAAGAGTTGATAAAAATAAAGAAGAAGGTGATTCATTAAGAGTAGATGAAGACCAACATTATTAACAACAAGTAGAGCCAAGCCAAGATCTATCCAAAGATTGGAGATTTTTTAAGTATCACCCCAAGGACTTGATCATTAGTGATACATCTAAGGGTGTAAGTATTAGATCTCAACTTCATCATTTAGATAATAATCTTGCATTTTTTTCTCAACTTAAGCCAAAATCAATTGATGAGGCTCTCGATGATGAGAGTTGGGTACTTGCTATGCAAGAAAAACTCAACCAATTTGAGAGAAACAAGGTATGAGAACTTATCCCTATGCCTAAAGAACACCCAATCATAGGTTGTAAGTGGGTATTTAGGAACCAATTAGATAAGCAAGGTTTCATTACTAGAAACAAAGCTAGTTTGCTTGCTAAAGGATATAACTAAGAGAAAAGCATAGATTATGATGAAACCTTTGCACCCGTAGCAAAATTAGAGGCCATTAGAATTCTTTTAGCATTTGCATGTCACATGAATTTTAAACTTTTTCAAATGGATGTGAAAAGTACATTTTTAAATGGCATTATTGGGGAGGAAGTTTATGTTCAACAACCTCCTAGTTTTGAGTCACATTATTTTCCAAATGATGTTTTTAAATTGAACAAAGCCTTATATAGTTTGAAACAAGCTCCAAGAGCTTGGTATGAAAGGCTTAGTTCATTTCTCTTAAAAAATGATTTTGAGAAAGGAAAGGTGGACCACACTTTTTGTCAAAAAGCACAAGCATGATACATTAATTATTCAAATCTATATTGATGATATCATTTTTGGTGCTACTAATGAGTTTTTTTGTGAAGAGTTTGCTAAGTGTGACTAGGGAATTTGAAATGAGCATGATGGGAGAGCTCAAGTTCTTTATCGGTCTACAAATCAAACAATCCAAGGAAGGGATCATCATCAACGAACTCAAATAGACAAAGGAGATATTAAAGAAATTTGGCATGGATGGTTGCAAGGTAGCTAAAACTCCGATGAGTGGTACTATTAAGCTAGATAAAAATGAATTGGGTAAGACGGTAGATGAAAAAAGATATCGAGGTATGATCGGATCTTTACTTTGTCTTACTGCTTCAAGGCGAGATATCATGTTTAGTTTTTTGCACGTGTGCTAGGTTCCAATCCTCTCCTCGAGAGTCACATTTGAATGCTGTTAAAAGGATCTTTAAGTATTTGCATGGCACTATACACATAGGGTTATGGTATCTTAAGGATTCTTAGGATATTCGGATGCAAATTATGCAGGTAGCTTATGAGATAGAAAAAGAACCTCAGGGACTTGCCAATTTATAGGTGAATGCCTAGTTTCTTGGTTCAGTAAAAAGTAAGTATTGGTTGCCTTATCCACCGCAGAAGCCAAAAATATGGCAGCAGATTACTATTGCACCTAAGTCCTTTGGATGAAACAACAATTGAAGGATTTTGACAAGGTGATTGATCACATTCCTATCAAGTGTGATGACACTAGTGCTATCAATCTATCTAAGAATACCATCCAACACTTTAGGAGCAAGCACATAGACATTAAACATCATTTTTTTATAGATCATGTGCAAAAGGGTGATGTTGTGTTAGAATTCATTGACATAAATCATCAACTTGTAGATATTTTCACTAAACCTCTAAATGAAGAAAGGATGAACTTCAATAAGAGAGAATTGAGAATGTTTGATGGAAGCTCCCTAAAGTGAAAATCTTTGGCATCATGTGTATTTGTATATGATTTGTGACATTTGTGGTTGATATAGTACTATGGATCACAATTTTTTCAAAACTCAACTATTTTCTTTAGAGACTCATAATTCGTGGTTGCTATCCTTGATTCACGGTCGCGAATTACAAGTCAATTTCACCCAGCTATCAAACATCAATTCGCGGTCGTGAAATTTCGCTCCACCACGAATTTTAGTCTTTTTTTTACAAAACTTTGACCGTTAAGGCGTGTATTCCTGAGGAAAATTTGTCAGTTTCTCACATTTTCTAGAATTTGAGGTCGCGACTCATGGATTCGCGGACGCGAATTAAATTAACCACCTAGGCAATTAAGTGATTTGACTGCCAACCATTTCCACTCTTCATTTAATCCATTTCTAGCCATTTATAGTCATTTTCACACCCCTTCAAAGGCTATAAATACCCCATTCAACAGTAATTTCATCACTTCACTTCCAAACATCAACTCTTTCTCTCAAATCTTTTTAAATCATCAAGCTCTCTTCATCTCTTGCTATGGCTTCAAAGAAGATCTCCAGAGCAGATAAGGGCAAGACAGTGGCTTAGCCTCTACATCCCCAGCCCTCCATCTCATGAAGGGAATTACTAAGGAAGAAAAAGATAGGTACAAAGCTAACTCTTCCAAAGTTATTCTCCCAAATAAGATATCCTTAACTTTTATGTTGGAAACTTTGGGTATCAATGCAGAAATTTGAGCCTTCCTCTCTAATTTGGGCTGAACGAGTTCATCTTTCGAGATGAACTCGGATACGATGAGGTTGTGTGAGAATTTATGTGCACCGTACAATTGAGTCGAAAAGCCGATTCGAGAGCAGGAGAATATGGGTTAGTGTTTCGGGCCTTTGGCAATCCTTTTTACATCACCTTCGACCAACTATCTTATCTCTTTAATCTTCAAGTCAGAGAAAACATCCCCTTCATAATCTCCACACTTGATGTGATTTATTCTAAATTTTGGTCGAAAGTTTCGATTAAAACCAAACACTACCCAAGATCTTCCTTAGCCAAACGCATAAAATCCTTACCCCTTTAAATCCTTCATCGCATCATCACCTTCTCAATAAATGCAAGAGGAGATGGCAATGAGAAGGTATCCTAAAAAGACTTGGCATTTTTGTTCTGCTTTGTAAAAAACAAATCGATCCAAATTGGCAGATACCTTGTGGATCAATTGATCCACATGAGTACAAAACTAAAAAGTCAATTTCTCTTACCCTTCTACATTACTGCCATATATAGATTTGTAGGAGCATTTGATAAGGAAAATGACAAATTCCTGACCAAGAAACTTCTACCTTCTCAAAACTTTCCAGACCTCACCTACTTGATCAATGCCAAGGCTATTCATCTGGACACCTATGTGTATACTCTAGGTGCAGAAAGAGCAAAGAAAATGGAGTCTTCACAAGCTTCTAAAAGGAAGAGACTAGCTATTGAAGAAGGAGCTCCATCTAACCCTCTTCAACCAAAGCCTAAGGCAAAGCTTTCACTTGCAACCATCAATAATAAGCTTGACAAGTTGAAGAAGATGATGAAAAGGAGATTTTTGTTCATTTCTCATCTTCATAGTGATACAGTTGATTTGTAAGAAAAATTGAGAGTCCCCCCTTGCCACCTTCTAGACTTCACTGAGTTTGAAGACACTTAAGATGAAGATGGCAATGAAGATGTTGAGGTTGGGGATGAAGCTGAGGGAGCCATACAAGAACAAGCAGCAGACACTTCTAGAGACGATGATGATTCTCCTAGTTTCTAGCTTAGAAATTTGTTTTTCGTGTTTTCTAGTTCTTTATTTAGTTTGTTTTTATTTGTTTTCAACTATGTGTGATCCTACAATTGTCAATAAATAAAGTGTATTTTTTTTTGCAAATACTTATTTTATGTGATTGATACATCTTCTTTATGGTTTACATTCTTATGATTGCTCCTAATCCATACTTATGCTTGTTCACATTCCCCTTTCACACACTTTTTTTGATCTTGCCAAAGGGGGAGAGATAGACACTAAGGAATATCTAAGTTTAAGGACTAAGGGAGAGTAAGCGAAAATAACTTGCAATCATAGCATAAGTTGAGGGGGAGCTTCATATTATCACACTTAGGATTTTTAAGGTACTTCTTTTAAATTAATTGAATGTCATACTTTGAATTTCATCTTAAGTGTTCATTGATTCTATAATATACTTAACTTCACATTTCTGCATCTATCTTTGAACTTTGGATCAATCTAATTTGTCAAAATAAAAAAAGGGAGATTGTTGGACTAGGAGGATCAATTCTAATTCTAAGAACTCTTTTGATCTTGGCAAAGGAGATTGATAATTATTAATGGTTTATTTAAGTATTATTTTGCAGAAATTTTAAAGGATCTTCAAAGTGAAGTTGAATGGAGCTCTTAAACTCCAAGTTGACTTCTAAATCACGATCGCAATATCATATTCACGACCACGATCCATGTGAAGTCTTGCTAGAAATCAGACAGGCAAAATCGCAGAGTCATTCTCGATCGCGACACATCTAAAAGAAGGAGTCTAAAAGTGACAAGCTGTTTCGCGGTTTGTGTCGCGTTAGAACTATGACTGCGAATTTCAAAGAGCCTCTAGAGGGAACCAAGTCCATAACCAGAGCATGACAAATGTCTCAGGTGACTGTGGGAAGTCCAAATTGTGATGGCAACTTATGGGTAGCGACTGCGAATCTTGAAAAAGAAAATGCTCATTTTGTAGAGAGGAATTCACATCCTAAGTCGCGTCTTGTACAAGAAAAATTGCGACCGCTACTTTTGTGAGCAATGAAAGGCAACAACTATATTTTCCTGGTAAAACCGATGAGAAGCTGCCACGTGGACTGGCCGTTAGACATAAATGGGGTTTTTCGTATGGAATTTGGATTTCGTGACTCCTAACGAGTAGTAGCGACCACAAATTAAGACTGTCAAGCATTTAATGCGAAAATCTGTCTAGTATACTTTAAAGATTTTGTACTAGTTTTATTGCAACGTCTCTTTGGTGGGTAGAGGCTATAAATACCTTACTAAATAGACGTAAATGCAAGAGAATTAATAACTTTGTAACCAAACTCTTGCAAATTTGCTACTCAATCTTTTATATTCTTTTAGACATTGTTTGGTGTGAGCATAAACACCATATGTAAAGGTTGCAGTGTGAGCCTATAAAAACATTAAAAAAGGTTATTGTGTGAGCCTGTAAAAACACAAGTGTAAAGGTTGTTGTGTGAGCCTTAAAAATACAAGTGTAAAGGTTATTATGTGAGCCTCAAAAACACAAGCGTAAAGTTTGGTGTGAGCTTGAAAATACTATTAGTAGATAGTGGAACACCCAATTGCTGAGAATTGGGGAGTGGACATAGGCTCAATTATACCCAAACCGCTATAAATCCTGTGTCTACTTTCTACTTATTCTCTTCCCTATCTTCTTATTTTAATTTTTATACACCAATTCAACCCCCCTTCTTAGTGCCTAAGGCCAACAGTCAAGTTTAAAAGAGACCTTTGACCTAGGTTAGACCAACCTAGTCTAACAAACTCTCCCTTTTTGATTTTGACAACTTGGATTGATTATGCAAAGTATAATGGATTACATCAGTGAGAAGTTGAGATGGTTAACACATTTTAACAATTTAAAACTTGTTGAAATGCTAATTTAATTAGGAAAACAAATAACTAAACTAAAATTATTGCTCCCCTCAAATTATGTAATTCTTTTTCACTTTCTCTTTACACTTTCTCTCTATCTTTTTCAAGATAAAAAAAAGAGGTCAAAAGGCAAGGATGAGATTAAGGAATTCAACTTACAAGCAAATGTTAGGATGAGTATAGAGGGATTAAATTGAAAAGCAATTATATTTCAAGGATAAATATATGAAACATAAATTCCAAATTGCATTAAAATATTCATAAACATAAAGATGTAGGATCACAAACTTAAAGATGTAGGATCACAAACTTAGGCTATTAGACAAAATGAAAAAAATAAAATGACTACAAGCCTAAGAAAAGAACACTAAAAGTTTGGAGAGAACTCATCCTCTCCTAAATCTTCAACTTGCTCATCTCCTCCACCTTCTACTTCACCCCTTTCTTCTACCCCTTCATTTTCTTCTTCTTCTAGAGTGTCCTTTTAATCTTTAAAATTAGGAAAGTTATAAGGTGTAGCACCCACCATCTCTTAGAGGTCTACCAAGTCACTATGGAGGTGGGAAAGTAGAAGAAATCTCCTCTTGATTATCCCCATGATTGTCTAATTTTTCATTTATTGAGGAGAGAGAGATGGTAGAGGACTTGGGTTTGGATTTAGGTTTAGGCTTGGGAGATGGGATTGGTGGGGTACCCTCCTCTATCACAAACCTCTTCCACTTTGAGGCTTGGGAGGTTTCAAGCTTTTTAGCCTCAAAAGAACCCAAGGTATAAGTGTAAAAGTCTTGATGTATGGCCTTGACATTGATGAGGTATGGCAAGTTAAGAAAATTATAGGATTGCAAGTATTTCTTTATGAGGAATTTTTCATTATCTTCATTTAGGGCCCCCACATACCTATAGATTGTTATGACATGAGAGGGTAGAAAGACTTGGCTCTTGGGCTTGGTACTCATGTGAATCAATTGATCCATAAGGTATCGATCAGTTTTGATGGGTTTATTTTTGGTTAAGTGAAACATGAAGGCTAGGTCCTTTTGAGAGACCTTTTCATTCCCATCACCTCTAGCATTTACAAAAAAGGTGATGATACGATGATGCAACCAATTTGAAAGGGTCTGGATATACGTAGCCAAAGATGTTTTTGGGGTCATGTTTTGTTTTGATGGAAATTTTGGACCAGAATTTAGAGTATATGATATCAAGTGCATAGATGATGAAAGGGATATAATCTTCTACTTGAAGGTTGAAAAGGTTAGAGAGTTGTTCAAATGTTATAAAGAAAGGGTCCTTAAAAGCCCGAAAGATTAACCCATATTCACATGCTTTGGATTCGACTCTTCTACTCAATGTGATCGTGCACATTAACTCCTTAACTATTTCTTCGTATCTGGGTTCATCTCGAAAGATAAACTTGTTCTAGCCTAAGTTGGATAAGAAAGCATGAATTTCATCCTTGATTCCTAGGGATTCAAGGAGAAAAAGTTGAGGGAATTTTATTGGGTTGGATGATTTTAGTGGAGTTGGCTTTGTAACAGTTTTTCTGTTCTTTGGTTATGCTTTCATCAAGTGAAGGGCAGGAGGGCGAGATGGTTGGCCTATGCCCTTCCCTTTTTGGACTCTGAAAAGATCTTGGGTGTCATGAGAGAAGTTAAGAGATGTTAATGGATTTGAGAGATGAAAAAGAAGATAGATGAAGAGAATAGGTAAAAGTGAAATGGAAGGGCGTTAGAGAGGCTTAAATACGCAAAAAAATATGATGAAAAATGGTAACAAATGGTAAAATTTTCATTAAATGAGGGGGTGTCATCGGTTGGCAATCAAATCAATTAATACTAGATGGTTACTCTAATTTACGACCATGAACCTCAACGCGCGACCTCTAATTACAAAATATTTGAGTAACAGATAAGAATTTCTTAGAAATGAAAGGAAGTAATGGTAAAAACTTTTAAATTTTGAAAAAAAAATTCACGGTGGAGAAGTAAAGTCACAACCTCTAATTAGACGTATGATAGAAAGTTGATAAGTGTCTGTAAATTGTGACCGCAAAAGTAAAATAGTGACCGCGAATTACGAGGCAAAGAGAGAAATGAAGAAAAGATAAAAATTGTCCTTCTTAATTGTGATCCACTTAATATAAAGATGATTAATTAATGCACATTGGTATATAGAGGCATATTTGGGTAAAGAATTAAGACATCCAAAGTATTAAAGTGCACATCTATCAAAAACATCATTCATTCATGTAAAATAACAAAATTAAATAGAGAACATCCTATGAGATCTAATTTTCACCCTAGGGAACTTCCATCAAGCATTCCTAGCTCCCTCATAAAGAAGTTTATTCTTTCTTCATTAATGGGTTTAGTAAAAATATCCACAAGTTGATGATTGGTGTTAATAAACTTTAACACTACATCACTATTTTGGACATGGTTTATAATAAAGTGATGCCTAATATCTATGTTTTTGTTCTTAAATTATTGGATGAGATTCTTTGAAAGATTTATTACACTTGTGTTATCATATTTGATGGGAATGTGATAAAAAATTTTGCCAAAATCCTTGAGTTATTGTTTCATCTGAAGAACTTAGGTACAATAATAACCTGCCACTCATATTCTACTTCAATAGTGGATAATGCAATTGAAGCTTGTTTCTTACTAAACAAAGAAACTAAGCATTCTCCTATAAATTGACAAGTTCTAGAAGTGCTTTTTCTATCTAATAAGCTACAGGCATAATCCGTATACGAATATCTCAAAAGACTAAAAGTTGAATTCCTATAATACCATAAATTTAAGTGCAATGTACCATGTTAATACTTAAGAATCCTTTTAATAGAATTAAGATGTGATTCTTTAGGGCATGATTGAAACTTAGCACACATGCATATACTAAACATGATGTCAAGTCTAAAGGTAGTGAGATAGAGTAGAGAACCAATCATACCTCTATATCTCTTTTCATCAACAAACTTACCTGATTCATCTTTATCTAGTTTGATGGTAGCACTCATTGGTGTCTTTGCTACTTTGCATCCAACCATGACAAATTTCTTAAGTAGGTCGCTTATGTAATTGGCTTGGTTGGTGAAAATGCCCTCTTTGGTTTGCTTGATTTGTAGGCCAAAAAAAAATTTAAGCTTTCCCATCATGCTCATTTCAAATACCTTAGTCATACACTTGGTAAAATCCTTACAAAGAGATTCATTAGTAACACCAACTATAATATCATCATTATATATTTGTACAATGAGTGCTTATTGATTATGTTTTTTCTTTACAAATAAAGTAGTATCAACCTTCCCTTTTTCAAAATAATTTTGTAAAAGAAATTAGCTAAGCCTTTTGTACTAAGCTCTTAGAGCTTGTATCAAACCATATAAGACTTTAGTTAGTTTAAAAACATGATTTGGAAAAATATGAGATTCAAAACTAGGAGGTTGTTCAACATAAACTTCCTCCTCAATGAGTCCATTAAAAATACACTTTTAACATCCATTTGAAAAAGTTTAAAGTTCATGTGACATGTATAAGCTAAGAGAATCCTAATGGCTGCAAATCTTTCTACAGGGCATAGGTTTCATCATAATTAATACTTTTCTTTTAGTTATACCCCTTTGCTACCAATGTAGTTGTGTTCCTAGTAATAAAACCTTGCTAATCTAACTTATTCCTAAACACCAACTTGCATCCTATAACAGGGTGTTCCTTAGGTCTAGGAACAAGTTGCCAAATTATGTTTCTCTCAAATTGGTTGAGTTCCTCTTGCATGGCAATCACCTAACTCTCATCATTTGATTTTGGCTCAAATTGAGAAACAAATGTATGATTATTGTCTAATGCATTAAGTTAAGATCTAGTACTTACTCCTCTGGATGTATCACCAATAATTAGATCCTTTGGATGATATTTGGAGAATCTTCAATCCTTGGGAAGATCTAGAGCTAGAATTTCTACTGTTATGATTAGGATTCCTTTTCTTCTTTTGATGACTTGTTTTCACCAAGGTCTATTACCATTTCTCTTGAAGTTGACTCTAACTCTATTTTTTAAAAGTCACTTACAAAACTATCAACAAGAGAACCTTTCCTAAGATTAAGTTTACTATATTTATCAAACACAATATTCATTGACTCCTCAACAACTATAGTACTTTTATTGAATACTCTATAGGCTTTACTAGAGGTGGAATAGCCTAGAAAAATACCTTCATTTATCTTAGAATCAAAATTTCTAAGGTTGTCCTTAGTATTTAAGATGTAGCATTTACACCTACAAACTCTTAAGTATGACAACTTAGGCTTTCTGCCATTCCAAAGCTCATAAGAGGTTTTATAAAGAATGAGTCTTTTAAAAACACGATTGGCAATATAACAAGAAATATTGATGGCTTTGACCCAAAAGTAATTAGCCAAGGAGTACTCATTGAGCATAGTTCTAACCATCTCTACTAATGGTCTATGTTTCCTCTTTACAACACCATTTTGGTGTGGTGTTCTAAGATTTGAAAAGTTATGAGAAATCCCATTTTATTGGCAATAAGCTCTAAAAGAATCATTTTGAAATTCCTTTCCATGGTCACTCCTTATAGAGGAAATGAAGTAACCTTTTTCATTTTGAACTTTTTTTTTGCAAAACTTTTAAAAGCATCAAAAGTGTCATTCTTATAAGCTAGAAAGGATACCCAAGTTAACCTAGAGTAATCATCAACTAGGACAAATGCATAATACTTTCCACCTAAACTAGTACTCTTAGTAGGTCCTACTAAGTCCAAATGGATAAGTTGAAGCGGTCTAAATGTACTTACAACATTTTTAGCTCTGAATGAATATATATGTTGCTTCATTACTTGGCATGGTCCACATGTCTTGTCCTTTGATAATTTTAGCTTGGGATGGCCTTCCACTAACTCTCTTTTTGATAAGCTTTATAGAAGCTCCATGCTAGCATGACCAAGTCTTCTATGCCAAAGCCAAGCCTCATTGCTAGGGGATATAAGACGTTTGAAAAATTGGTTAGCCAAATTTTATAAGTCAATTAAGTAGGTATTGCCCCTCCTTTCACCCTTGAAGATTATCGTTTTATCTGGCAAAGTGGTAACTCGACACTCTCTAGGGTCAAAGGTGACTTTGTTACCCTTATCACATAATTGACTTACACTAACCAAATTATGTTGCAAACCATCTACTAAAAAAACATTTTCAATAAATGAATAACCATTCTTACCAATTGTTCCAATGCCAATTACCTTACCCTTGGCATTATTCCCAAATGTGACATTACCACCCTCTTTCTCTTATATGACTATGAATAGCTTCTTGTTGCCCATCATATGCTTTGAGCATCCATTATCCACATGCCAATCATTGTCATCATTGGTGGTTACCATACAATCTTACACAACATAAGCAAATCACTTTTATTTAGGTACCCAAGCATACTTAAGTCCTTAAGGGTTAGGTCTTGAAGGTTCCTCTAATTTGAGGTGAACCTTCCTAATGTAACAAAAGGTGTTTATAAGACCAAACTTCATGCAATAATGACATTGAAGTTTAAACTTATAAGTCTTTCTCTTATGGATGGCGTTAGTATAAGTAAGATGCCTTCTCATACTATAATGGTGAGAATGTGAGCATGTGCATGAATGATTTGGAGTATAAGAGAATTTTTTATATGTTGGGGTGAGCATACTTCTAAGAGTAGATGAATGCATGATTAGCCTTTTTAGGCTTAGGCATTGAGCCTTGATGTGTGTTTCCCTTGTCGTTGGGCATTAGTGGGTATTAGTGGGTTAGTGATCTGAGCACTCTTCCTTCCAACTACCTCAATACTAGATGTTTGAGGAGTTGAAGCTTTAATAAAGGTTATGAGAAGGGGTGTAGATGATGAAGAGGCTCCTCCATTAAAGCTAAGACCATGTCTTAGTAGGGGAGGTCTTTAAGAAACTATTAATGTATCTAAAGCTTTCATTCCTTTGTAAAACTTAGAAATGGAATTTGTAAGCTCAATTACCTCTCCCTTTAAGGTATCATTTTCCTTTCTCAAGAAATTTAGAGAAGAGGAATACTTAGTAAGACTTTTTGCTGATTTTTTGAGTTTTTCATTTGAAGTCCTTAAGTCACTTTCAAGTTCTTCATTTGAGCATTTCTTTTTGTGAGTTTTCATTTATGACTTATATTTGTCACATCTAAAGGTAAGAGATTCTAAGAGCTCATCATCTACATCATCTAATGCATCATAGATTTCACAAGAATGGAGTAAAGAACTTACCTTATTAGAAGAGTCATCTTGTGTCATGAAACATAGATTTGCCACTCTCTCAACTTCATCCTCCTCACTTGAGCTATTATCCCAAGTAGTTTTGAAGCTTTTTTTTTTCTTTGTCCCCTTTTTTCTTCTTTTTCAGCTTGGGGCAATCATACTTAATGTGACCTTGCTTACAACACTCATAGCATGTTACTTCACTCTTCTTTTCTTTGAGGTTTGGAGATGCTTTCTTGAAGTTCCTCCTATCCTTTCTTCTTCTTATCAGCTCCTTGGCTCTTCTAGAAAGCATAACTAACTCCTCATCTTCTTTTTCACTATCATTATCAGTTGAGACAACATCTACTTCTTTGTCTTTGGATGAAGACTTGAGAGCTAAAGTCTTCTTCTCTGTTTTGTCATTCTTGTCCCCTTGCCCTCTCATCTTCTTCATATCCTCATCCTTTTTCAAGGCTAGCTCATGAGTGATAAGCTTACCTATAAAGACATTTGTTGGCACTTTTCCAATTTTTGGATTTGACTCTTGTATGCTACATACCCTAGCATCAAACTTTTCAAAAGGTAAAGATTTAAGTATTTTGGTATTTACCTCATGATTGGTGAGTATTCTTATGAATTTCTTTATGTTTGTGATGATGGATAGAAGACTATCCATCATATCGGTGATATTTTCATTGTCTTTCATCATGAATAACTCTCATTCTATCATATATACATCTCTAATATGTTGGATTTTGCTAAGGTTATACCTTCATGGTAATTCTCCAAAGTTTTCCAAATTCCATAGGCTGTGAGGCAATGTTGAACTCTTCTTATTTCTTTCCTTGGCAAAGAACTAAGAAGGATTACCATTACCCTTTTGTTTCTTCCATTTGATCTTCTATGAGCTTCTACCCATTCTTTCCTTGGGATTAACTCTTCACCTCTATCCACCATCTTAGGAGGAGGCTTCCATTCTTTTGCTACAATATTCTAGAGGTCCACCACATCATTATCTAAACATATCTTCATCCTATACTTCTAATACGTATAGTAAGATCCATCAAAGTATGGCTTGAGATGAGTGCAGATTCCTTCTTATGCCATTTGACTTTGCTCACTCAATTAAGAGTTTTAATGAAAACTTAGCTTTGATACCACTTGTTGGCCTTTGAGCAATAAGAAGCGAGATTGAATTGATGGGAATTCAAAAATTTAAAGGGAAGATAATGAAATTGGGAGATTGAAAGAGAATGATAAGGAAAGAACACATAATGTTTTTACAACGATTCGGGTGTTAATGAACCTAACATCCACTCTCCAATTCTTCACAATTAGGTGTTCTAGTAACTTTAAATGGTGTTTCCATGCTCACACCAAACTTGTGCACTTTGTGTTTTAATGGCTCACACATAACCTTATAACTTATGTTTTAAGGCTCGCATAAAAAAAAAAACCCTCTCTCTAGTGTTTTCCCAGAGGCTCACACAACACCTATTACAAGAGTTTTGATAACTAAGTTAACTCTCAAATCCAATTACAATGATGTTTATTGCTTACTCCTAGCAATATTAACTCACAAACAAACAATAAAAGGTTAAGAAGCAAAATTGCAAGAGTTTGGCTATATTTAATGATATTCTCCTGCATTCATGTCTGTTTGGTGGAGTATTTATGGATAATAACCACCAAAGAGACGTTACTAATTAACTGTCTAAATCTTTAAGATAAGATTGGTAGATTTTATATTAAATATTTGTCAGACTGATTTCGCGGTCATGATTGGTAAGTCAAAATTTTGATTTTCCATCTTACACTCAAAAGGTTGAAATCATGGTAGAACCCTGTATGTATCTAACGACTAGTCCACGTGACATGATGTTATTGGTCTTCTATGGGAAAATAATTGTGTTCTTTAACCAACCAAAATTCACGGTCGTGATTTAATTTCCTATTGGGCCCGATTGAGACTACAAATTCTTCTATTTGATGAGGAGAGAATGATTCAGTAGGTCACGATCAAGAAGGATATTTCACCCTTATGAATTTTTATATGCCAATAGTTTTCTTGGACACTTGACAGACTTTAATTATGGATTCAGCTCCTTCCAAACGACTACAAAAGTCGCAGTTGCTTTTGCTAACGCGATGACACTGGGAATTTGTCTTTCTGATCATGATGTTTTCTAAGCAAGGTCGTGGTAGCGATTTCTTTCGTAAATTCGACTGGTTTGATTTCGTTCTTTTCTTTTGCAATATCGTGGTCGCGAATTAGAAGTTCTTGACTGCGAATTAGATGCCTTTTCACAAAGCTTGAGATTTAGATTATTGTCTAACTTCCAATGCCAACATATCTTCAAAACTACAAAATCAACAATTAAAAATAACATTAAATCTCATCAATCTACATTGTCAAGATCAAAAGAGACTTTTGACCTAGGTTAGGCCAACCCAATCCAATAATATTTAAGAAAACAACCATCTTACTTTTCTAAATTTAATTTAAAAAGTAGTTATTGAAAGGTAAAAATAGAAGACAATTTAATATGCCTCATAGCATTTAATGTTCCTCAAAATTGTATGAATGACTAGTTATGCCATTCAGCTTGAAAAATGCTTTAGGCATCTTTCAACTTAAAATGAATAATGCCTTTAAGGTATTAAAAAAATTTTATGTGGTTTATATAGACAATGTGTTTGTCTTTAGTAATATTAAAGATAAGCACATGAGCTACGCTAAACAAGTGATTGATATCTTGAAAGAGAAGTATGATTTTGTCTAAAAAGAAGAAAAAATAGTTCCAAAAAAAGTAAAATTTTTGAGAGCTAATATTGATTTAAATTCAAATCTTTATATGTCAGTGTGATTTTGTTTCAAACTTTAAAAATTATTAAAATAGGCAAGAATCGAAAAATTAAGTGCAATATTAGCGCATTCCATGTATTTATGGTGCAATTACAGTAAAATATATGTCAAAAGATGGTGAAATTTGATTATCATACTTTTTATGCATATTTATATCATAATTCTATCCTATTACAATATTATTAATTTTGACAAAGACATGGATTGAGCTAACATTGCACTCAATTCTACGATTATTGTCTATTCTAATAATTTTAAAGCTTGGCAAGAATCAAACTAAAATGCAAAGGTTTAGATTTAAATTATCATTAGGCTAATTTTTAGGGATATAAATAGCATAAGAAAAAAATTTAGTTACAAAGCCATATCTCTAAGAAAACTTATTAATTAGAAGATATGAAGCAAGTATAAAGATTTTATTAACTTGCTAACTATTCTAGATAATTCATAAAAATCTTTCCAAGTACCTAACAATAATAGGTAAGAAAACTTTTGATAAAAATTCTTAGTTTTGGGATGATGAAGACACTTAAACTGTAAAAAAAAAAAAAGAACCAAAATATAAAATTTGCTCTGTTTAAGTTAACCTTTTGATACAAATGAGTTCGACTTTGAGATAAATGCTTTAGATAAGTACTGGGTTGTAATGCTAAAAATAATTAAAATAGAATTATAATAAATTTACAAATATTGATCTATAATATTTTGATGTTGTGTGCTCATACAAGTGCACATGTAAGTTATAATATAGAGAAGCATTGTCAAATCCACATAGACTAAGGTATTAAGTACTACTAGTCTAACTACTATGATTATTTATAGTTTGTTGTATTGTTGGTGAAAAATTAACCTAAAAAGCAAATAACTGAAAATAGCAAATAAATTATAATGACAAAATTAATAAACACTTAAGATTGAGTTATCCCTTATAATGGATATAAATCAATCAATGGACTCTATGATTATTTCATGAATGGATGATATTGAGGGAGGCCATCCTAAAGATTCCTAAACATTTTCTTAAAGTGAATAAGATGATGCTAACGTGAAACAAGACCCATTAACATATCAAGCTCTATTATTAACCTTAAATCCCTTTATCCATGCATCTGTCTCTAGAACTTAATAAACTAAGTTCAATGGTTAATGATCCAATGTTAAACTTCAACTCTTGTTACTTTATTGAACATCTAAAATCATACATATAGTCACTAAGCATTCATACGCATTAAGCACTTAACCATTGAATCGAAGCCAGTGTCATTCATTCATAAAAAAATAGTCAAATCATAGATTACGCCATTGTAGGTTCAAACTCAATCTTAAGAAAAGAGCCTAGCCTCTCATCATATTGGAAATTATTGGCCCTTATGCACTAAGAAGAAGGGGTTGAAATGGTGGGCAATTTAAAATTTAAAGGAAAGATAAGTGATTTAAGCTTCAAAAGAATTAGAAGAAGAATAGATCACATAAAGATTTATAGTGGTTTGGGTGCTTATCAACCCTACATCCATTCCCCAATTCTTCTAATAATGTGTTCCACTAATAGCAAAATCGTATTTTGAAAGCTCACACCTAACTTTATAACTTGTGTTTGCAAAGGCTCATTCACAACCTTATAAGTATTTCCCAAGGCTAACACTCAAACCTATGTAAGAGTTTTCTATTAGGTCACTCTTAAACCCCATCCCAAAGGGTATTTAAAGCTCACACCAAACTTTGTATAACTTCAACAACAAAGTGTAATTAAGAGAGAGAAAGTTGAGAAACAAAATTTGCAAGAGTTTAGCCTTAGTAAATGCGAGTCTCTTACATTTATATCCATTTGGTGGAGGATTTATAGCTTACTCCTACCAAAAAGATGTTAAAGACAATATTAGCTTCATATCTTAAAAGTTAGAACCTAAATATTGTATTTAATGCTTGTCAGACAAATGTCATGCTCAAGATAGGTATATTGCAGTCGCGATGAAACTATCACTTTGGCTTTTACATGGTCACAGTTGAGATCATCAATTTGTGTCTAATTGCTAGTACACAAGGTAACATGTGATTGATTGTTCAAAAAACTATATCTTAACGCCCTCCACTTTGGCTTAATCATCATCGACACAAAATAGTAGTCGTGATCGCGACTCATGTTGTGTTGAAGAAGTGGTCGTGACGTTGGTCTGTGAACAGACTCGAGAATTTTTAGATTTGAGTTGAAAAAGGTTTGTAGTCTTAACAACATTGTTGCAATCGTTACACTCAAACTTTTCAAATGGCTTCTTAACACGTGGCATTTTTTCATTAGTGCACAGGAGTTCATCCATGAATATTTGAGTGTCGCAGTCGTGATTGACACTGTGATGCTGACTGTGAATTCGATATCTAAAATTGTTCCAAGTTTTGTTATGGTGGCGGTCATGACATAGTAGGTAGTGGTCACTACAAAGGAACCATTTTAGATTTTCTTCTTCATTTGACTTTTGATGATATTCTAACTTTATTTTTGTCCTCAAGATCAAAAGAGAGTTTTCACATAGGTTTGACCAACCTAGTCCAACAATCTCCCCCTTTTTTTTTATTTTGACAACCTAGATTGCATATACAAAGTATAAAAGATGTGTAACTGTATTTTTAAGTATGTGAAGAATTTTAAATTCTATAGAGAAGAGAAAGTCCATTTGATACAATAAGAAGGCAAAAAAAAAAAAAATGTAAAGTTGAATGCTCCATAAAGTTGAAATGGTTGAAAGGCCCCCCTCAATTTATACTCCTCCTTAACCAAGTTAAAGATTATCCATTTATAGGTAATGTTCTCTCCCTTCCTCAATCTATACTCCCCCTTAACCAAGTGAAAGATTATCCTTTTGCAAGTAATGTTCTCTCCCCATTAGTTAAGATCAAAAAGAGAAAGATAAAGAGGGGGGAAAAAAAGAGAGAGAGGGAAGAGCACAAGTTCAATTACAATGGTAGTTTCAAGAATAATTTTGAGGATATAATTATGTGAAGTTGACAATTAGATTAACACAAATAGAATTTTTACTGAAAAAGCAACATCAACATATTAAAAAAATGGATAATTCCTAAACTCAAGCAAAAAGATATGAAACATAATATAAATCAAACTTTCATTGAAAAAGAAAAAATAAATATATAAAACAAGTCAAACATATAAATATGTTTGATCAAACACTTAGGCTGAAATAAAAAAGATTAAATAAAATAGAAGAGGAAATAAGACACAATAAAAAGAACTAGAATGTAGGAGATGAATCACTATCATTCGCTTCAAGCTCTTCAACATCTCCTATTTCTTCTTCATCACCTCCTCTTTATGCTTCGTCTCCTTCTTTTTAGGCACCTTCTCCTCTTGAGTATCTTTCCATTCTTAAAAATCAAGAAGATGGTATGGTGTGACACCAACTTTCTCTTGAAGGTCAACCAAATCACTATGAAAGTGAGAGAGAAGAAGGAACCTTCTTTTGATTATTCTCATCTCCTTATCAATTTTTTGATTGGTGGAAGAAAGAGAGATTTTAGAAGAGGATTTTGAGGAAGAGGCCTTAGATTTGTCCTTACCCTTAATGTCTTGAGTTGGTTCCTCTTAAGGTTCAACTTCCTCACTTTTTTAATGGCAAGCCTCTTTCTTTTAGAGGCATGGGATGCCTCTTGAATGTTTACTCCTTGTGTCCCAAGCAAATATTCATATGTTTTAGGTTTAATTACTTTGGCATTAAGTAGATAGGTAAGGTAAAGATGATGTTTGCTAGGGTCATAAAAGGGGGTGAGTTTAAGAAGAGAGGCTTTAATTTCAGGGGTTAAAATCCCTACTTCCCTATATATAGCAGTCACATGGGATAGGAAGAGAAAACTTATTATTTTTACTCATATATACTAGTTGATCAATGAGAAGCCTTCTGGTTTGGATGGTTACCTTACAAATTAGGCAGTAAAGAAGGGTGAGATCCTTTTAGGATACCTTATCATTGCCATCACCCCTTACATTGAAGGAAAAGTGATGATGTGGTGAAGGATCCAATGAGATGGGGTTTTGATGTTTTTGGATTTGATTTCTTAGGAGGATACCTTTTTTTAATGGAAATTTCTTTCCAAAAATCAGAGTAGATAAAATTAATAAAAGAAAGGTTGAATGGGTCTTGGTCATTAAGAGGAAGATGGAAAACGAAGCAAAGTTGGGGGTAAGAAATTGAGTACTCTTTGCCGAAACATTTAAACACTAAACTATACATCCCAAGTTCAGTGGTAACATCCTTATGGACCTGCATTGTGCATATGAATTCTTAAACAACCACTTTATAATCGGGTTTATTTTGATGAACCATATTGATCCACCTTAAGTTGTTGAGAAAGCCTCTAATCTCTTCTTCAAGATGGAGAGTAACTAATATGAATTCTAAAGGGATGTGATTGGATTGAATAAGTTTCTTTTTGTTAGCTACAAATCAATCTTTCTCCTCATTGGTGACTCCCTTCATTTAAAAGGAAGATAGGAGGTTCTTAGAAGAGGAGAGGAGGTTTGGGCAATGCTCTTTCCTTTTTCTAATCTCGTGAGCCTTTTGGGATCCATAGAGGATGATGGATGAGTAAGAGAGGATAAAGGTAGAGGATGAAGAGAAGGGGTGAGAATTTGAGAGTTAGAAGAAAGAAAAATGGTGTAAAGTAAAGAGAGAGATAGAGTTAAAAGGGGTTTAAATAGGCAGAGGTGGGGTAAGGAAGAGGCAAAAAATGGTTAGAAATGCATTAAATGAAGAAATTACACCATTTGAGAGACAAGGAAGTTATTAACCAGCGGTTGCTAGTGGTCACGATCGTTACATGCAAATCACAATGACTGCATCCAAAAAAATTATGAGCAACAATTATGAAATCCTTGGAAAAGAATGAAGTAATGGTCTAGTTTTTTTAAACTTGAAAAATGACATGGTGGTGACTACATTGTCACGGTCGCAACATAGAAGTTTTCAAAAATCAATTATGCCTTATATGTTGTAACCACAACTATAGGTCTCGATAGCGACTTTAAGAACCTCGTTGAAAAAACATTGAAAAATGAGTTTTAACACATTTGGCCTAAACTTCATGTGATCAAATTAATATTATGATGATTAATTCAAGCAGTTTGGCATTAAAAAGTGTTGCATAATGAATTAACACATCTACCATATCCAAAAAAATAAGGTATCATGTAATCAATAATCATACCAAACAATCAATTAATGTTTACAAGTATAGTAAGATGCATAAGGTGAGATCAACTTTTACCCAAGGGAGCTTCCATCTAGCAGCTCTAGTTTCCTCTTGATAAAGTTTATCCATTCTTCTTTAAGGAGTTTAGTGAAAATATCTGCAAGTTAGTGATTGGTGTTAATAAACTTATGCACTAAATTATCACTTTGGACATGATCTCTAAGAAGATAATGTCTAATGTCAATATTCTTTCATTTTAAGTGTTGGATGGGATTCTTAAAAAGATTTATTACACTTGTGTTGTCACATTTGATGGAAATGTGATCAACATCTTTACCATAATCCTTGAGTTGTTCTTTCATCCAAAGAACTTGAGTGTAACAGTAACCCACTTCCATATATTCTGGTTTGGTAGTGGATAAGACAATCAAAACTTGATTCTTGCTAAACCAAGAAACTAAACATTCATATATGAATTAGCAAGATTTGGAAGTGCTCTTCATTTCCATTAAACTACTGGTATAATTTGCATTCAAATATCTAAGAAGACTAAATGATGAATTCCTAGGATACCAAAGTCCTAAATGCAATGTGCCATGTAAATATTTTAAAATTCTTTTAATGACAAGCAAATTTGATTCCTTAGGACAAGATTGAAATCTAGCACACAAGCAAACACTAAATGTAATATCAGGTCTATAAGCGGTAAGATAAAGTAATGGGCCAATCATACTTCTATACTTTTTTTCATCAATGGACTTACCTGATTCATCATTATCTAGATTTATAGTTACACTCATTAGAGTCTTGTCGACCTTACATCCATATCAAACCTTTTAAGTAGATCGTTTATGTACTTAGCTTGGTTGATAAAAATGTCATCTTTAATTGTTTGATTTGGAGACCAAGAAAGAACTTGAGCTCACCCATTATGCTCATCTCAAATTCCCTAGTCATACATATAGCAAATTCTTCACAAAGAGATTCATTAGTGGCACTAAATATAATATCATCAATATATATTTGTACAATGAATGTATCATTGTTATGCTTTTCACAAATAAAGTAGTATTAATCTCGTATTTTGCAAAATTATTTTGTAAAAGAAATGAGCTAAGTCTTTCATACCAAGCCCTTGGAGCTTGTTTCATATCATATAAGGCTTAGTTAATTTAAAACCATGATTTGGAAAATCATGAGACTCAAAACCTAGAGGTTGCTCAACATAAACTTTCTCCTCAATAAGACCATTTAAAATGCACTTTCATATCCATTTGAAAGAGCTTAAAATTCATTTGACAAGTAAATGCTAAAAGAATTCTAATGGCCTTTAAACTTGCAACAGGGGCAAAGGTTTCATCATAATCAATACGTTTTTTTTTTTGTTGTATCCTTTAGCAACCAATCTAGCTTTGTTTCTCATTGTGAAATCTATCTCATCTAACTTATTTCTAAACGTCTATTTGCATCCCATAACCAAGTGTTCCTTAGGCCTAGAAGTAAGATCCCAAACTTTGTTTCTCTAAAATTGGTTGAGTTCCTCTTGCATAGCATTCACCTAATTTTTATCATCAAAAGGCTCATCAATTGACTTTGGCTTAATTTGAGAAATAAAGACAATTATTTAAAGCATCTAATTGAGCTCTAGTACTTCCTCCATTGGATGTCTTAATAATGATAAGATCATTTAGAAGATGTTTGGAGTATCTCCAATCCTTAGAGAGTTCTTGAGCTAGGTTCTCTTCTTGTTGTTGTTGGTTTTGCACTTCTTCTTATGATGGCTCATTGTGTTCAAGATCAATCACCTTTTCTTTAGGAATAAGATTAAGCTCTAACTTTTCTAAATCACCTACAAGATTGTCAACAAACGAACCTTTTCGAAGGTCAAGTTTGCTAAACTCATCAAAAACAACATTCATAGACTTTTTAACCACTATAGTCTTTTTTGTTAAACACCCTATAGGCTTTACTAATGGTCGAATAGCCAAGAAAAATACCCTCATAAATTTTTAAAGCAAATTTTCTAAGGTTATCCTTGGTGTTTAGTATGTAGCATTTACACTCGAATACTTTCAGATATGAAAGCTTAGGTTTTCTTCTGTTTCATAGCTCATAAGAGGTTTTGTTGAGAATGTGCCTTTTGAAAACATGATTTGCAATATAGCATGAGGCATTGATGGCTTCATCCCAAAAGTAATTTGGTAAAGAATACTCATTAAGCATACTTCTAGCCATCTTTACTAATGTTCTATTTTTCTATTCTACAACACCATTTTGTTGTGGTGTTGTAAGAATAGAAATTTATGAGAAATCTCATTCTCTAAGCAATAATTTTGAAAAGATTCATTTTGAAATTCTTTTCCATGGTCACTCCTGATTGAAGAAATGAAGTAAACTTTCTCATTTTGAATTCTTTTGGCAAAACTCTTGAAAGCATCAAAAGTTTCACTCGTATGAGCAAAAAAGGATACCCAAGTAAATTTAGAGTAGTCATCAATAAGTATATATGCATAATGCTTCCCACTTAAGCCAACATTCCTAGTAGGTCCAACTAAGTTCATATGGATGAGTTGAAGAGGCCTAATAAACTTACAACATTTTTTTTTTGGCTTAAAGAATGCTTGGTGTTACTTCCCCATTTGACAAGGTCCACATTTTACCCTTTGAGAACTTGAGCTTTGGAAAACCTTCTAATAGCTCTCTTCTTAATAAACTTTATAGAAGCTTTATGCTAGCATATCCAAGTCTTTTATGCCAAAAACAAGACTTATTGCTAATAGAGACAAGACATTTAAGGATTGGTTAGCTAGATTTTCTAAGTCATAGGTAGGTATTGCCTCTCCTTTCACCTTGAAGACTACCTTCTTATCTACCAAGGTGGTAACTCAGCATTCTCTAAGATCAAATTGACTTTATTACCTTTTTCATATAATTTACTTACACTCAATAAATTATGTTTTAATCTTTCAACTAAAAAACATTATCAATGAGAGAGAAACCTTTCTTACCAATAATTCCAATGTCAATTACATTACTCTTGGCATTGTTCCTAAATGTTGCATTACCACCATCCTTCTCTTTAATGGATGTGAATAGCTTTCTATTTCTAGTCATATGCTTTAAGCATCCACTGTCCATATGTAGTCATTATCCTCTTTGGCGGTTTCCAAATATTCCCACAAAATAAAAAACATTTCATCTTTGTTTAGGTACCTAAGCATACTTAGGTCCTTGAGGGTTAGGTTTGAAAGGATCCTTCAATTTAAGGTGTGCCTTTCGAATGGAACAAGACATTTATATGGCCATGTTTTACATAATAATGACATTGGAGCTTAAACTTATGAGTCTTTCTCCTATGAACAACCTTAGCATGAGTAGGAACTTTCTCATACTTTAGTTGTGTGAATGCATGCAGGTTGATGAGTGAGGAGTATAAGAGAAGTTTTTATGTATGACGTGTGTGTGTTTGGACGTGCCTTTTTTAGTATATATATGCATGATTTGCTCTTTTATGCTTAGGTCTTGAGCCTTAAGGAGCCTTCCTTTTGCCCTTAGGTTTAAGAGGCTTAATGCTAGGAGCACTCTTCTTCCTAATAACCTTAATGCTAGAAGTTTAAGGTGTAGAAGCTTTAATGAATGTAGTAGAGGAGGATGTAGATAAAGAGGCTCCATTGAAGCCTAAATCATGTCTCACTAAGGGTGGTCTTTGAGATACAATAAATGTATCCAAAGCTTCTTTCCCTTTATGAAATTTAGAGATGGGATTTCTAAGTTCAATGATTTCACCTTTTAAAGAATAATTTTCTTTTCTTAAAGAATCAAGAGAGGATGAAGTTTTTAAACTATTTTTAAAGATTTCTTGAGTTCTTCACTAGAGGTCCTCAAGTCACTTACAAGGTCATTTTAGCTTTTCAATTTGTCCTCAAGTTTTGAACACTTTTTCTTATTAGTGTTCATTTGAGATTCATATTTATCACATCTCAAGTTTAGAGCTTTTAGAAGCTCATCATCCATATCATCTAACTCATCATAATCATTATAAGAATGTGAAGGAGTTCTTACCTCATTGAAGGAGTCTTCTTGAGCCATAAAGCATGGTTTGACAACTTCTTCACATTCTTCTTATTCCCCATTTGAGCTATCATCCCATGTGACCTTAAAGCTCTTTCTTTTTTCTCTTTGTCCCACTTCTTCTTCTTTTTCTTCTTCTTAAGCTTGGGGCATTCAGATTTTATGTGACCTTATTTTTCTTATTCATAATAAGTCACTTCATTCTTTTTATCTTTGAAATTGGAAAATGCTCTTTTGAAGTTCCTCCTATATTTTTTTTTCTTTTTATTACCTCATTAGTCCTCTTTGAATTCATCACTATCATTAGAAGCAATTTCAACCACTTTATCTTTGTTTGAGGATTTGAGAGCAAGAGTCTTCTTTTTTTCTTTTTTATTCTTATCTCCTTGCCCTCTCACTTGCTTCATCTCTTCATCCTTCTTTAAGGTTATCTAATAACTAAGTAGCTTTCCAATAAGGACATCTATTTTCACCTGTCTAATTTTTGGATTGGATTCTTGTATACCACAAACTCTAGCACCAAACTTTTTAAGAGGAAGAGATTTAAGAATTTTAGTATTTACCTTATAATTTGTGATAATTCTTCCAAACTTTTTAATGTTCGTGACAATGAAGAGGAGCCTATTTGTCATGTTAGAGATGTTTTCATTTTCTTTCATTATGAAGAGCTTTCACGCTATCACATACATCTCCAATCTATTTCATTTTACAAGTATAGTGCCCTTATTGTAGTTCTCCAATGCCTTGCATATCCTATGGGTGGTTAGGCAATGTTGCTTTATACTAATCTCCTCTCTTAATAAGTTATAAGAATCATTTTGCTATATATTTTTAAGTTAGGAGTTATGATTTTTTTCTAAGTTTTATGATATTTTTATTCTAAAATAAGTTAATTGATGTCTTTTTATGTTTACACAATAATCTCTTAAAAAAATAGTTAAATTGCAGTTTTCAACATTGTTGCATGGGCTATTACATAGCCCATGTGTAGGACCAAATGCACATATTGCCAATTTTCTTAAGATTTATGCAACCATCAAAATTAATAGGGCAATAGATGATGCAATCTGATTGTACTTCTTTCCCTTCTCTTTAAGAGATAAAGGTAAGAGGTGGCTGAATTCTATGACATCTAACTCTTTTTCTACTTGGGAGGATCTCTATAAGGCTTTCTTAGGAAAATATTTCTTGTTGGCCAAGACCGCACAATTGAGGCAAAGCATAAGAGAGGTTTAAATAGTTACAAAGTAGGTGTCCACATCATGGCTTGCCAGATCAATTGATAGTCCAAACCTTCTACAATGGGCTTAACCATTTGATATACATTACTATTGATGTCACAACAAGAGGTGTACTCATGGGAAAATCAACTAATGAAGCATATGCATTGTTGGAAGAGATGGCCTCAAACAACTACTAATGGGCAAGTGAAAGGGGATTAATAAAAAGGTTACGATTGTTCATGGCACTGATGCTTATACAATGTTAAATTAAAAAAATGATGCTCCTGTAAATAAGTTTGAAAGTGTGAGTGAGCATGCCATCACTACCCCATCGTTGATTTATGAATGGTGTGGAGGAGCACATATAGGAACCGAATGCCAATTAGGGAGTCTTTTTGCTAAAAATTCTATTGAACATGTGCAATTAGTTTCCACCTTTAATAGGCAACTTAATAATTCATATTCCAACACCTACAATCCCTGGTGGAGGAATCATCCCAACTTTTTATAAAGTACTCTAGCCAACCAAGTCAAGCCTTTTCATCCTCTTTATTTTTCTCAAAGGCAACAAGGTGGAGTTCCCATAGCTCAACTAATCCAACAAGAAGAGAAACAAACATGAGATATGCAAAACTTCTGGATTAAGAAGTTTAAAAAGGTGGAGATAAAGCTAGACAAGATTAATGAGCTTAAATTGAGGGTGAGCCAAATAGAGCAACACAAATGATACTTAGAGATGCAAATTGGACAATTGGCTAATGTTATCAATGAAAGAATGCAAGATATACTCCCTAGCAAGAATGAAATCAATAGAAGAGAGCAATGTAAGGCAATTATTTTGAGAAGTGGCATGAAGATAATGGACCCCCCTCCCCAATGCAAAGACAAGGGTGAAAATAAGAAAACAAATTAAAAAATGCCTTAAAATTCTGAAATATTAATCTAAGAAAGTAAAGAAACAACCCCAAATTTTAGTATGGATGAGAAAGATAATATGAAGGAAGCTCAAGAGGAAGAAAAAAGTAAGCCTTCACGAGTCAAACCTTATGTGCCACCTATTCAATTTCCTTAATAGTTGCAAAACATAAGTTGGATAAGCAATGTGCTAAGTTCTTGGAGATGTTTAAGCAGCTTCATGTCAATATACTATTTACTGAGGTCTTAGCACAAATGCCAAAATATGTAAAATTTCTTAAACAACTTTTATCTAATAAGAGGAAGTTAGAGGAATTTGAGACCATATCTCTCTTCAGGAATGTAGCGCCATAATCCAAAATAAGCTCTACTAAAACTCAAGGATCTAGGGAGTTTCTTTAGTCCTTGCCAAATTTCTCATTTCAAATTTGATAGAGCACTATGTGATTTATGTGCTAGTATTAGTCTAATGTCTCTTTTTACTTACAGGAAATTGAAGGTTAACAAAATCCAACTAACTATGGTGACATTGCAATTAATGGATCGCTCTATTTAATGCTCAATTGGAGTGGTTGAGATTGTTCTCATGCAAGTAGAGAAGTTTATTATACCAGTAGATTTCATTGTGATCATTTTAGATGTAGATGTAAACATGTCATTAATCCTTAGAAGACCATTCTTGTCAATAACAAGAATTATAATTGATGTTAAGAATGGATAGCTAACTTTGAATGTGATGAAAGAATCAATGAAGTTCAATGTTTTCAAAGCAATAAAACAGCCTTCTCCCATTGAGGATTATAATAGGATGGATGTAGTTCATGAGCTAGTTCAAGAGGTTTCTCAAAATGAGTATCCTAAGGATCCATTTGAAGTTTACTTGATTCAAGAGGTATCACCATTGCATGAGGATCAAGAAAATGTAGCCCAATTTTTAGAAATAACTTTTCCATTTAAATATTACAGGTTTGAGAATTAAGGACAAGGTAAGGCTTTTCCCTCAATAGAAAAAGCTCCAATTCTAGAGCCAAAACCTCTACCTCTTTATTTCAGATATCCATTCCTTGGTGATGCTTATGAAAATCTCTGGATATATAAGGAGAAAACCAAGCTATGACATGTTAAACATATTCATAAGCATTCTATTGAAGTGGGACAACATGTGTTATCATTTAATTTTTGTTTTAGAATTTTTTCAGAAAAGCTAAAATTTCATGGATCTAGACCTTTCAAGGTGGTCCAAGTTTTACTTTATGGAACTATAAAGTTGCAAGGAGAAGATGGAAACATCTTAAAAGTGAATGTGTAACATTTAAAGCCTTTTGCCTATGATGATGCATTGCAAAATGGAGAAATTCTTCTCCTAAATTCACCTTTCAATTGAGAATTATGGAAAAAGTTGAGTTAATGACTTTAAACAAGCGCTTATTGCGAGATAACCCAATATTTTAATTTATTTTAGGCAATTTAGTTTGTTTATTTCAAGTTTTACATGTTTTTTTTATTTTCAATTTTTTAGTTAGTTTAGTGTTTAAATTCTTAGAAATTCTATAATTTTTGCTAGTTTAATTCTTATTTAGAATGTTATTTAGTGTTTAATCTGAGTTAATTTAGTTAATTTTGATTAATTGTAGGTTATTTTGGGAGCAATGATCATTGGGCAATAATAGCATACGTAGTAATAGAGGGTACAATACTTTGAAGGTTAAAAAATGGAGGAAAATACTAAAATTTAGTTGCAGCCATGTTGTATGGGTCATGCATCAGACCATGTATGACATGAAAGATAGCTCACTTTAAATACCCATCTTGTTCTCCTCCTAACCCTAACACATTCAAACCCTAAACTTTATTCATAGTCGCCGCCCCCCTTCTCCCAACCTACCCACCTCCTCCAAACTTATCCACTTTCTCTTTCCTTCAGCCACCAACCAAATCTCATTATGTCCATCACCAAAAAGTTATAAAAAGAAACTCAATCAGTTTTTTGGCAAGCTTCTCTTTGAAAAAGAAAGAAAAAAAAAAATTAAAGTCACCATATACTGGAGAGCTTAGATCGGATTGACAACAAGTTGCAACAAGTCATAATTCAAAAATTTTTTTTTTGCGCATGGAATTCTTCCAATAACATCATCCACAACAAATTAGTGACTTTTATTTTTTTAGTTTAATTTTTGTTTCTTCTCTTTTCTTTAATTTTTTATTTTCTATTTTGTTACATTTTTTTTCCTTTCATTTATATTTTTTAGTACTGTTATTTGGATATTTTGAGTTTCAATTTATTGTAAATTTAGAATTGGTATTTTTAGTAATTTTATTTTGGGGTATTTTGTGTCTAACTATTGCAAGGTTTGAGTTAGTAATCTAATTTTTCTTTTTGTACTGTATAAATATTTGGGTGTTTGGATAATTTCATGTTTTGTTTATTGAAGTATTTGTTATTTTTATTTATTTATTTATTTATTTTGGATATCAATTATTTGAATTTTTTGTTAACTATGGATTGTGTCTATTGGTTAATTTGTTTGATAATTTTTTTATATTTTTTTGGCGCATGCAATAGTGAAAAAAATATTTTTTATGGAAATTGTGCTCATTGAATAATAGGTGATTTTGTAAAAAAAAATTATAAAATTTGGTTGTTAGGAACTTTGGATATTTGAATTGTGATGTAATTTAATGATTTTGTTTTCATGAGTGGGATTGCACATTTTGGAGGTACAATTGAATTGTGCTTCTTTAAGACTTGTTTTTGATTAATTGTGGCAATTGAATTAATTTTGTTTTTCAGTATATGAAATTAAGAATATTAATGTTTAGATTGAGATTTCAATTCATCAGTTATGTTTTTGTTAATGAGAATATATTTTTATGGATTAAGGTGTGTTATGATTGTTGAGAAATTTTGTGAACTTAGATAGTGTTGCACAAGTATTTTTGAGAATTTTTGGGATTGTATGTATGCAGCATGCATGCTGCTGGATTGAATTTCCATGACCTATTACGATAGCCCGTGTACATATGCTTAGTTCTATTCACATGCAAGTCTATTTGTTTTTACATTAATTTGTCGATTCCATACTTTTCTAGTTAATTGATTTATTAGTGAAGGAAAGACTCATATGCAACAACTAAGTATTATGGATTTGGTCAATTTTGGGAATTGATTTGGCACCAAGTCATATCCAAGTCACATGAGAAGAGAGGTTTTTTTTTTTTTATCCTTGCAATTTTATTTTTGGGAATTGGATTTATTCTTTCAATTTTTTTAGGATTTATTTAAATTGTAAAAAGGAAATTTTGATTTATTGATTTGAGGATTTTAGTGGTTTATTTCCTTTTTAGGTAGGTTGTTTTCTTAAAAAGTGAAGATCAATGAACTTGAGAGTGATCACTTCATGATTTGTGGCTTCTTAGATTTTGGAATACTTGTAATAGAACAATGCATAATCTATTTTATTAGAAAATTTGGACATTTGAATAAACTTGATAAAAGATACAAGTAATTTGATTGAAAAACTTGCTGGAATCATTACACTTTGAAATTAATTACTTGTTTAGATTCAAGCATATGTATGGTAGTTTGTTAAAATCTTTGCACTAATTCTAGAACAAAACATACAATCTTTTGAGATGAAATATTAATTCACACTTGATCAAGGAAATGATTTAGGCATTCTTTGTATTAACCCATTTAGCATCATCCATACCTTATAAATTTTTATTCTTTGCACCCCTTTTTGAGCCTTGAAATACACTTTAAGAGTATATATAAGCCTTTTTATTGGTACCTTTGACCTTATTATCATATAGTCCATATTATGATCTATCCACTAAGAGAATTTTAGAATTAAAATTTTTTTGTGACACTAAAATTTTCATTATGTTTGTTGAGAAATTTGAATTTCCTTCTTGATTGCATATTTGAGTATATACAAGTGTTTGATATTTGAGAACAAAAAAAAAAAAAGTTTGGATGTAAAGCTTGCATATTTACAATTTGTTAGTTATTTGGGTTAGTGTAAAAAAGAAAAAAATAGAAAAAGTTGAGAATTGTGAAGTCTTTTGAGTTTAATGCTCAAATTGTTTAGAGCTCACAATTCTTATGTGAGACACATTATATACATAATTTACTCTTGAGTTTTGTGATGAATTTGGATTGTTTGAGTGATTGTTGCTAAGGAATAAAATAATAAAAGGTTTGAAAAATTAAGGAATTTTGAGAATATATGAGAATTTTTAGTGTTATCTAATTATTTTTATTCTTGGTATTCTCTTGCTTAAACCCTTTTATCTTTTCTTTGGCAAGCCTTTTTTCCCCTAACCACGTTACAAGCTAATAAGAGCCCTTTGATCCTTGATGAGATGTGTGATTACGTTAGTGGAGATTGATTATGTTATTGCCTATGGAATTATCCAAAACATTATTTTAGGAAGAGATTTGACAATGTTAGCTTGTATTATGTTTGTTTTTAAATTTCATCAAAATGAAAAAAAAATGTATTGTGGTTTTTTTTCATTATTTATTGATTGATTTATGCTTGGAATTGCTTGCAAAATTTTGATAGTGAACGTTAATGTCATAAATTTTCTTATGAATTTGATTGTGTTAGTTTATTATGGAGTTTTCTAAGTTTAAGGGTTTGCAATTGTAATTTGAGAAATTTTCTTTTTTATTTTTATCTTTGCTTAAGGACAAGCAAAATTCTAAGTTTGTGAGAGTTTGATAGGAATCATTTTGGTAAATGTTTTTAGGTTAGGAATTAGAAATTTTTCTTGTTTTTACAGTATTTTTATTCTAGAATAAGTTAATTTATATCTCTTTTATGTTTACATATAAGTCACTTAAAAAAGAGCTAAATTGCAGTTTTTAGTAGTGTTGCATGGGCTATTACATGGCCCATGTATAGGACCATGCAGAGATGCAAAGTTGACTAGTCAGCAGAGTAGAATCACGTAGACAATTAAGTGCGTGAGATATTGCATGGCCCATACAAAACGTCAAATCTATAATTGAAAAACACAAATTGTAAGCTACTTTTTAAAGATATTTGACCTACTTGGATAGAGATTCCTAGGTGAAAAGGGAGCACATTTTTAAGATAGAAAAATGGATCTACATCTACACTAAATAAAAAGAAGATTTTGTGAAGATTGGAGACATTCTCTCTTAGGGTTTTCATTATTTTTGTTGAGCAAGACTCTTTTTCTTACAATTCTTCTACTTAATTCAATGATTATTTTTTCTTTGTTTCTTTTTCTTCTTTTAAGATGAACAAATTATTCAATTCTAGATATTAGGGTGAAAGCCCAATATTTATTTCATGAATCTATGAAGTGATTTTTGCTTCCATTGTGTTGAGTGTCTTGATTTAATATGTTTGAATTTAATTGATCTTGTATGTATGAACAACCAAATATGTGCAAAGCTTGGGATTCTAAATGATGGAGTGAGAGTGGAAGTCTAGAGTTAGTCCTCACATACTAAACTAGGACATTGAGACCATTAGAGTAGGCTTGATTGCTAGAGATATTCAAGGATAATTTATGAAGCTTAATGTATTACTAATGAATTTTTTGGCCACGAGAGTATACATAATTTCAGTAATAATAAACCTAATTTTGCTTGAGAGAGATTGGTGGGTAAATTAGGAAAATCCATTTTTAAACATAACCCTATCTCAATTGAAACAATTTTGATATACTTATGGAATGATATTGTGGTGTACCCAAATTCTCTAGAAATCATTATCATACAAGTTTATTAATTTAATCACAATTTTGTTTAATTAATTTTTAAATTTTGTAGTTTTTATTTGTTATCCTTTCTTTTTCAGTTGCATATAATAGGAAATTTTAGTTCTTTGGTACTTAAGAAATAATCTTTATAGGAATGATCTCTACTTATCATTATATTAGTTAAACGATTTGTGCACTTGCACGGGTTACCCACACAACAATAAGGAACTAAGGAGAATTACCATTACTCTCTTATTCTTTCCATTTGACTTTCTTTAAGCTTCTACCCATTCTTATCTTGGGATTAACTCTTCACTACCATCTACTACTTTGGTTAGAGGCTTCCATTCTTTTGCTTCAATGTCTCATAAATCCACCACATTATTATCTTGACAAAACTTCATTCTATACTTCCAATGAGTATAATCATATCCATCAAAGTAAGGCTTGAGGTGAGTGTGGATTCCTTCTTATGCCATTATCTTTTCTCACACAATTAAGGTTTTATTTAAGATGAATCTTTGATACCACTCATTAGCCCTTATGTTCTAAGAAGGGGGGATTAAATTGGTGGGCAATTTAAATTTTGAAGGAAAGATAAGTGATTTAAGCTTTAAAAGAAGTAGAAGAATAATAGATCATACAAAGATTTATTATGGTTTGGCTGTTGATTAACCCTACATAACTCTCAAATTCTTTCAAATGGGTGTTCCACTAATATCAAAATGGTGTTTTGAAAGCTCACAGCTAACTTTATAACTTTTATTTGGTAAAGGCTCATACATAACCTTACAAGTGTTTTCCAAGGTAAACACTCAAAGCTATATAAGAGTTTTCTATTGGCTGCTCTCAAACCCAATCCAAAAGGGTGTTTAAAGCTTACACCAAACTTCTTATAACTTCAATAACAAAGTATAATTAAGAGATAGAAAGCTGAGAAATAAATTTGCAAGAGTTTGGCCTTAGTAAATATTATTCTCTTACATTAATATCCATTTTGTTGGCCCAGTACACCAAGAAGGGGGAGGTTTGTTGAACTTAGATAATCAATCCTAGGTTTAGAACCTCTTTTGATCTTTACAAAGTAGATTGATCATCACTAATATTTCAAATAAGTGTTGTTGTTGCAGAATTGAATCAATCCCTCAAGCAGAAATGAAGAAGTTGATGAATTCCAAAGTAACATGTAAATCGCGACTGCAACCTAAAGATTCGCGACCGTAATTCATGTTAAGACATACTGAAAATCAAGCAGGCGAAATCACAGTGTTATTCTCGACTTCGATCCCTGAAAAGAGAAAGGTCAAATTGTCACAGATGAATTCCCGGTAGAAATCTCGGCTGAGTCGCGACTGCGAATTTCAAAGAAATTCAAGAGGGAAGCAAGTCCACAACCACAGCTTGACAAGTGTCCAATGAGACTGTTGGAAGTCAAAAATCGCGAAGACATCTTGCTAGTAGCGACCGCGATCTTTGTGGAAGAAAGTTACCAATTTTGGCAATTGATTTCGCGGTGTATGTCGCGTCCTGTGCAAGAAAAACTCGCGACCGCGACTTCTGAAAGTAGGTAAAGGACAACGACTATATTTTCTGAGTGAACTAATAAGAAGATGCCACGTGGACTAGCCGTTAGAAACAAACGAGGTTTCTCTTGAAGAATTTAGATTTCGCGACCGCGAAAGGCAGTAGCGACCGCGATTTCATCCTGACAAGCATTAAATGCAGAATCTGT
>CATIWR010367952.1:0-11301 GCA_949677035.1 Omphalea diandra
TTGTAAATAGTGACTATGTTGTGAACAAGAGACATTGTGTGAAAAATAAATATGATAAATAAATGATAATTGAATAAAGTTTTTTTTAACAATAAGGGATAGACTTAGAGTAGTTAATGACGATTTAATGGGGTGTGACATGCCAACTGTTTCCTCTCTTCGTTTAATCCATTTCTAGCCATTTATGACCATTTTCACACCCCTTCAAAGCCTATAAATACCTCCATCAACAGTACTCTTTTCACTCCACTTCCAAGCACCAACTCTCTTTCTCTCAAAATCTCTCTAAATCATCAAGCTTTCTCCCTCTTGTTATGACTCCTAAGAAATTCTCCAAGGCAGACAAGGGCAAGGCAATGGCTTAACCCTTTGTACCTTTTACCCTCCATCTCATCAAGGGAACAAACAAGGAAAAAAAGGATAGATTCAAGGCAAACTCTTCCAAGGTCATTCTCCCAAACGAGATTCCATCAACATTCATACTGGAAACATTAGGCATCAACGCGAAAATTAGAGCCTTTCTCTCCAACTTAGGATGGTACGAGTTCATATTCCGAGATGAACCTGGATACGAGGAGGTTGTATGAGAGTTTATGTGCACCGTGCAACTAAGCCAGAAATCTGATTCGAGAGCTGGACAATATGGGTTAGTGTACGAGCCTTTGGTGACCCCTTCTACATTACCTTCGACCAATTATCTTCCCTCTTCAACTTGCAAGTCGGAGAACACATTCCCTTCATCATCTCAACACTTGACGTTATCTATTGAAACCAACCACGATCCCCGCTCTTCTCTATCTAAACACATCAAATCCCTACCCCTTTAGATCTTTCATCACATCATCACCTTCACCGTAAGCGCTAAAGGTGATGGTAATGAGAAGGTTTCTCAAAAAGACTTGACATTCTTGTTTTGCGTTGTCAAAAACAAACTAATCCAAATCGACAGTTACCTTATGGATCAATTGATCTACATGAGTACGAAACCCAAAAGCCAGTTTCTATTGCCCTCCCACATAACATCCATCTACCATTTTGTTGAAGCACTTGATGAGGAGAAAGAGAAATTCCTCACTAAGAAGCTCCTTCCCTCTCAAAATTTCCTAAACCTAACTTTTCTCATAAATGCTAAGACCATTCATCCGGACACTTATGTTTATACTCTTGGTGCGATAAGGGCAAAGAAGATAGAGACCTCCTAAGCTTCGAAGAGAAAGAGGCTTCAGATTGAAGAAGGCACCACACAAGTCCCTTCTCCTCAACCAAAAGCTAAGACGAAGTTATCTCTTGCCACCATTGATCAAAAATTGGACAAACTAATAATGATGATGAAGAAAAGGTTCCTATTCCTTTCATATCTTCATAGCAATATGGTGGATCTCTAAGAGAAACTAGGAGTTCCTCTTTGCCATCTATCAAACTTCACCGAATTTGAAGATACACAAGATAGAGATGGCAATAAAGATGATGTTGAGGATGGGAATGAAGCCAAGGGAGCGACACAAGCACAAGAGACACCATCTTCCGGAGATGATTCACCACTACTCTAGATTAGGGATTTTTTTGTATTTGTTTTTCATTTTCCTTATGCTTTTTTGTTTAACAAATATTGTGATCCCACAGTTATGTAAATAAAAAGTTATTCTCTTACTATACATAGTCTTATGTGTTTGATGCATTTTATCTTTAAAGTGTTCTTCTTTTACTCCTTATGTATGCTTATAGTTATTTCTCATTTCCCTTATACTATCTTTTTTATCTTGCCAAAGAGGGAGAGATTGTAAGCTTTTAGTTTAAAAAGGAATATTAACTTGAAAATTATAACATATGTTTAAGGGGGAGCATCATGAGCATCACACTTAGCTTTTTAGAAATTTTACTTTGCTTGATTGAATGCCAAAACTTAAAAGTTTTATCTTAAGCATTCATTCATGCAATATTCCAACTTTACATTTTTGTATTATTTTTTTCACTTAGAATCAATCTATGTTGTCAAAATCAAAAAGGGGGAGATTGTTGGACTAGGGTGGTTAACCCTAAGTCTTGGACCTCTTTTGATCTTGACAAAGGGGATTGATCAATTCTAATGTTTCATATTAAGTGTTGTTTTGCAGTTTTTAGTTAATCTTTACATTGGCAGTTGGATGAAGTTAAAAAATCTCCAAAGTAAGCAAGTGTCCTCTAATTCGCGATCGCAACTTAATAAATTGCATTCGCGAACTAGACCAAGACAGGCTGACAAAATGGACAGACGTATTCGCAGACCACTTCTCTGCCATGACCAATTCAAAGGAAGGAAAGTCTGAGTCACATATGAATTTGTGGTGTAAGGCTTGCCTTAATTACGGCCATGAATTTTGAAGTAACTCAAGAGGGAATCAAGTCCATAACCACAACTTGACAAGTGTCCCAAGTAACCATTGGAAGATAAAAATCGCGATGGGAACTTCTTGGTAGCGACCGCGAATCATGAATAAGAAGATGAACACTTTTGGCTGATGAATTCGTGTCTTTAGTTGCGGTCTGTACAAGAAAAATCGCGACCGTTACTTTTGAGAGCAGGTGAAAGACAACAACTATATTTTCCTTGTGAACTAATGAGAAGCTACTACGTGGACTAGCCGTTAGACACAAATGGGGTTTTCCGTATGGAATTTGGATTTCGCAACCACTAACGAGTAGTAGCGACTGCGAATTAAGACTATTAAGCATTTAATGCGAAAATCTGTCTAGCACACTTTGATGATTTTGTACCAGTTTTATTGCAATGTCTCTTTGGTGGGTAGAGGCTATAAATACCTCACAAACATATGTGAATACAGGAGAATTGATAACTTTGTTCCCAAAATCTTGCAATTTTACTACTCAATCTATTCTATTCTTTAAGTGATTATTGGGTGTGAGCATAAACACCAATTGTAATAGGTTATAGTGTGAGCCTGTCAAAACACTAAGAGAGGTTGTTATGTGAGCCTGTTAAAACACAAGTGCAAAAGTTATTGTGTGAGCCTTCAAAATACAAGTGTAAAAGTTTGGTGTAAGCTTGAAAACACCTTTGAAAGATAGTGGAACACCCAATTTCTATGAATTGGAGAGTGGACATAGGGTTGTTTATACTTGAACCACTATAAATTGTGTGTTTCTTTCCTACTCATTTCTCTTCTCTCTTTCCAGTTTTAATTTTTTATATATCAATTCAACCCCCCCTTCTTAGTGCATAGGGCCAACATCTCTTTTTTATTTCTATTGAAAGTAGTTCCTTTTATAGGTTAAACAAGGAACTAGCCATTAGAGTAGAGTTGTCACTTCACATTACAACTATAAGCAATTAACAGCTGTTGAAGAAACTTCACACCTATTGCTGTTGATTTCATGTGGACTGGTGGTTGACAGTCAATATTTAACTTCCACAATTATTGATCGTATCAAAATGACCATTGGAAGTAGTTGTTAAAAGATGTTGCTTTGGGCATCCATTATCCACATGCCAATCATTTGTTTCATTGGTGGCTGCCAAACAATCCTACATAATACAAATAAATCATTTTTATTTTGGTACCCAAGCATAATTAGGTCCTAGGGGGTTAGGCCTAGAAGGATCATCCAACTTGAGATATGCCTTCCTAATATAACAATGAATGTTGATGTGACCAAACTTCATGCAATAGTGGCGTTGGAGTTTAAACTTATGTGTCTTCCTCCTATACATGGCCTTAGTATGAGTGAGAGTTTTTCTCATACTAACATGGTGTGAATATGAGCATGAACATGAATGGATGGTGTAGAAGTGAATTTTCTATGCGTGTTTGAGTGAGAATGCTTTTTGTTGTAAATATATGAATGATTAGCCTTCTTAGGGATAGAATTTGAGCCTTGAGGTGTAAAAGAAACTTAAAACAAGAGAGCTTAAAGAGAATTAATGTAAGAGAAACTTAAAACAAGAAACCCATTTCAAAAGAAACACAGGAAAATGATTCGAACAAGTACACATCCTTTACTTTCTTCAAGTTGTTTAGGACTAGAAGTGTTGTTTCCAAGTTGTTTAGGAAAGAATGAATTCTAATTTTCATAATAGCTTTCAAACCATTATTTGGAGTTCAATTCAAACAAAGAGAACTTGAAGAAAACAAATAGAAGAGAAACTTACTACAATAAACTGAATTTGAAAAGAAACACACTAGGAAATTGATTTGAACAAGTACACATCCTTTATTTTCTTTAACTTGTTTTGTAAGCTACTTCAAAGTATAAGAGTTGTTTGTAAGTTGTTTAAGAAAGAGTGAATTCTAATTCAATCTATCATTTTTCAAATCCATTATTTTGAGTTTCATTCAAAGAAAGAGAGCTTCAAGAAAATGAATCAAAGAGAAACATAAAACAAGAAACCAAATTTGAAAAGAAACACATAAGGGAAATGATTTGAACAAGTACACATCCTTTATTTCTTTAAGTTATTTTACAATCTGTTTAGGACAAAAAGGGTTGTTGGAAAGTTGTTTAGGAAATAATGAATTTTAATTCGGCCTAACAACTTTCAACCCATTATTTTGAGATCACTTAAAAAAAGAGAAGTTAAAGAAAATAAGTGGAAGATAAATTTAACATAATAAATTGAGTTTTAAAAGAAACGTTCCAGGAAAATGATTTAAACAAGTACACATCCTTTATTTTCTTCAAGCTATTTTGTAAGTTGTTTAGGATTATAAGAGTTACTTGCAACTTGTTTAACAAAGAATGAATTCCAATTCAATACATCATCTTTCAAATCCATTATTTCGAGTTCAATTCAAAGAAAGAGAGCTTGAAGAAAATAAATGGAAGGGAAACTTAAAATAAGAAACCCATTTCAAGAGAAACACATAAGGAAAAAGATTTGAATAGGTACACATCCTTTATTTTCTTCTAGTTATTTTGTAACATCCCTATCCTCATTTATTATCATTCTCACATGAAGAATATTTGTTAGCCTAATACACCAAGAAAAGGGGTTGAATTGGTGGGAGATTAAAAAATTTTAAAAATGGGTAAGGTGTTTAGAGAGTTAAGAAGGAGAAGAGAAAATAAAGACAAGATGTTTATAGTGGTTTCGGTGTAAACAAACCCTACGTCCACTCCCTAATTCTTTACAATTGGGTATTCCACTCAACTAAATTGGTGTTTTCAAGCTCACATCTAACTTATGCAATTTGTGCTTTATGGCTCATACATAAACCTGGTAACTTGTGTTTTTTAGGCTCACACAAAACCTCTCACAAGTGTTTTGATAGGCTCACACTTCAAACTCTTACAAGAGTTTTAGAAGCTAGGCTAACTTTCAACCTACTTACAAAGATTTTTAATGCTAACACCAAATAATACCCAAAGAAGAATAAGAAGAATGAGTAGCAAATTTGCAAGATTTTGGTTACAATAAATGAAATTCTCTTACATTTACATAAGTTTGGTCGAGTATTTATAGCCAATATCCAACAAGGAGATGTTACTAAAAAAACTATCCCAAAATCTCCAAGTTGTGCTAGGCAGATTTTTCATTAAATGCTTGTCAGGTAGAAGTTGCGATCGTTGTTGGCATTTCAAGGTTGCAATTTTCCAATTTACACTGAGGAGCCAAAAATCATGGCATAGAACCCAATTTTGTGTCTAACGATTAGTTCATGTGTCCTTCACCCATTGGTTGTCTAAGAAATATAATCGTTGTGTTTAACCAACCACTCAAAAGTTGCGATCGAATTGAACTTTCTCTTGGGAATGACTGAGACAGTGAATTCTTCTGTTTGGTGAGGAGACAACACTTTCTTTTGTCGTTGTTGTGACAAATGTTTCACCCTTGTGACTTTTGATATTTCAACGGTTGCCTTATACACTTGAGGTGTTGTGGTTACAGATTTAGTTCCCTCATTTGTTACTATGAAATTTGTGGTCAAGACATAAGACGCAAATGCCCCCGCGAATTCCTCCGTGAATAAACCAAGCCCCCTTCAGCTAAGTCGTGCCTACGAATTCATCCACAAATTCATCTAGCCTAGCTCCATCCATCCTTATTGCAAGGTCGCAGTCATGATTTAGGGAACACTGACAACAAATTTGGATATTTTTCTTAAAGATGGAGATTTTGACTTCCATCTAACTTCCAATGAAAAAATATTTTATAAACTATAAAGTAACACTTAAACAAATCATTAGAGCTAATCAATCTCTATTGCCAAGATCAAAAGAGGCTTATGACCTAGGTCTGACCAACCTAGTCCAACAATCCCCCCTTTTTTTTATTTTGACAACTTAGATTGATCTTAAAGAAAATCAAATGCATGAGTTATGAAGTTGGGATGGTCAATGATCAATTAATCAAAGAATAATCAAAGAATTGTAAGTTTGAACAAATAATCAAAGAATTCTAAGTTTGAAAAAGTAAAGTTCCTATAGCTATTGCTCCCTCTCAACTTATGCTTTGCACGATGCACATATTTCCCAATGCTATTCTCTCCCCTTTTGGCAACATAAAAAATAAGGTGAATTTTAAATAGTGTATTGCATAAATTGAGATGGAGTAAACATAAGAAGCAAATAAATATAAACCTTCATAACATAAAATTGCAATCACATAATATGAGGCAATGAATTACAAAATAAACACTTTTATTGATTTAATAAACAATGGGATCAACAACTTTACATCAATATTATAAAAAGAAACAACATAAAAGGAAATCCTAAAAACAACCTAGAAAATAGGAGAACTATCGTCATCTTCATATCCATCAAAGTCCTCATTCGCCCCTCCACTCTAAGCTTCATCACCCTCCTCAAACCTCTTGGTTATCCTCCTCTTTGGGTTTGTCCTCCTAATCTTCAAAATCTGAAAGATGGTAGGGAGTAGCACCTACTTTCTCCTAATGGTCCACTAGCTCACTATGTAGGTGGGAGAGGAGGAGAAATCGTCTTTTGATCATCCTCATCATTTTGTCAAGCTTTTTATTGATGGAGGCAAGAGTGATTTTCACTTTTGGTTTAGGTTAGGGAGTTGGAACAGTTTATGCTCCATTTTTAATGAGTATCCTTTTTCTTTTGGAGGCTTGGGAGGTCTCTAGTTTCTTTGCCCCAAATGCAACCAATGTATGATGTAAATAGCTAAGGGTAAAGTAAAGGATCCACTTCAACTTCAAGGCCTAATCATAAAGGGAAGGCTAAAAAAGTTTAAGGATGTAATTGGAGCATTCATGCAATAAGGAACTACACTTTGATTAGTCCAAGAGGAGCAAAGGATGTGTGAAGCCAATTAAAAGCTGATAGGATCTTAAACTCTTCAAATGGAGCACTTAACTTAATACAATGGACCCAACTTGTGGAGAGCATCCAAGCATGACCCAATTCAGCCAAGGCATATAAAAAGAAGCCCAAGGCATGTAAAAGGAAGCCCAAGTCGTGTAAGCTAGGAAATAAGGCCTAAAGTCAAAGATTCTTGCAAGATTTCCTTAGTTGACAATATTTCCTAATGCTATTAGGATTTCCTCATTAGGTTGAATCCTTTTCCTTTTCTATTTAGGAAGAGTTTTTCTTTAGTTAGTAAAGTATCTTGGTCTAATCTTGTTGACTAATCATAATGTTTTCTTAGTTTTCGTATTTAGTTTAAGATTGTCTTTTCCTTATTACGTTAGGAAATATTGAATTCTATTAGGGAATGTAAACCAAATCCTAATTAGTTTTGGATTAAGCATTGTAAGGCTATAAATAGTCCTCATATTCTACTATGAGGGATTAAGAATTCAATCAATATTATTATTGTTAGCAATTTTGCTTGTGAGATTAAATTATCTTCTTGAGTTCTTATGTGGACTTGTTGAGATTGTTGAGTGAAGGCTTAATAATTTCACAAACTTGTTAATTCTTATCTTAAATTGGCTTGGTTAATTTAAGGTTTGAGTTAACACAACTTTGAATCTTTATAACTTAGGTTGCTAGAAACAAGGTTTATAGAGGTCTAGTTTGGATTTGAAGATCAAAACTCCAATACTTGGTTTGATAGATTTTGGGCAACTATTCTTTAGCATATGGGTAAGAATCAATCCAACCTTGTTCATATCATTTGGTATCAGAGCTAAGGCTTCAAATCAAGTAAGTTATCTCTAAAATTCATTGTTCTTTGTGTTCTTATTGTTTTTGTATCAATCGAGTCCTATCTCCTTCATAGGGCTCTAATTCTGTTTGTTTTTGTTCTATCTTGTCCTAGTCTATTTTCTTTATTTTTCTCCCATCAAATTAGTTTTTCTTCTCATATTAATCATTCTTTTATGATAGAACTCAATTATGGTTCGTTTGCATAAAGAAAATCACAAAAAAAAAAAAAACTCCTAAATTGCTATTAGCACTATATCATTGTTTAATTCAGTTGTTCTTGTTCCATTGTGTTTCCATTCTATTTTTATTTGATTTCCATCTTTAAATTAGTGTGTTTCATCATCCAAAAATGTGCTTGCTCATTAGAATCTAATTGGAACATATTGCTTTTCTAAATTTCCTTAAAACAAGGAAAATTATGAATTGAGTAATTCTAGCACCAATTATATTCCATTTGTTCAATTGAGTTCCAATCTATTTGTTTTTGCTTTCCATCATTAAATTAGCTTTATTCAACATCCCTTATCAAATTTCATCAAAAAAATTCCAAAAAAATCGCATACTTTTGTAAATTTTCCTTAAATTAAGGAACTTTGCAAAATAAGCTTATTTTTTTGTTCTAGTTGGATTTTTTTGTTTCTTTCAATTCAAATTCATTTTTCTTTGTGAATTAACCTCTTTTGTGTCCCCAATTGCAGATTTGAAGTGTTTAATTCAAGAAATTCCTTGAAATTTGGAAATTTGCCAAAATTTCCTTAAATTAAAGAAACTTGATTTTTAGCTTGTTACTTGCAATTTCTTCATTGTTTCTTATTCCAATTCATTTCTTTTTGTGTCCAATCACTTTTTTTGGTGTTTCTTAAGTGTCTAGGGCTGAATCACATCATTCAAATTCAAGGGGAAGGTGAAATTTTGAATTTGCCCCTAATCTTACTCCATTCAGCTTCTGCTTGATTTTTGCATGTTTTTGAGTTGTTCTTTGTAATTCTTTCTATTCCACTACTGTTTTAAGCTTCCAAGGTCCAAAAAAAAAGAAAAAAGTAAAAAAATAGAAAGAAAAGAATAAAAAGTCCAAAAAAAAAAAGAAGAAAGAAAAGAAAAAGAAATAAGGGAAGCTAGAAATTGCATAAGAACTTGTTTTGCACCAAAAAAAGCTGATTTCAAGTCTTTGATTTGCATTCAGCCTAGCCTTAATTTTCCTTCAATTTTGAGTTGAACACCACCTTGCAACTTTTAAATTCTTTTTGATCTTTAAATTGCAACTAGTTCTTTAGAAATTTGTTTTTGCAACCAATTGTGTTATTTTCAAATCCTTTATTTTCTAAGTGTTTTAAGATTAGTTTTTACTTGTTTGTGTTTGGTTTAAGTTCAATTTGACATAAAGTAACCTTAGTCCTTAAAGAACTTAAAGAAAAGAAACTTGAGAGGTAAAAGGCAAGAGTGTGTGAGAACATAGGAGGGAAAAAGCTGTATTGTGTGAAACACGAGAGGAGTGTCATCTTTCTGAGTGCAAACACATGAGGGAGTGTTGTGAGAATTTTATTTGTTTTCTTGCTTCTACTTATATAATGACAGGTTTGGAAGAGATAGAAAGGGATGAATTTAAATGGTCCATGAAAGGCATGTTAGATTGAATGAAATAATTGACGAATAATCTTTCAAATTTGAACCATAAGATGAGTCGAGCTTGCAATAACAACTACAAGCCAAAAATGACAAAATTCTATGGAAAAGGTGGTCCTAAAGAGTACTTAGCATGGGAAAAGAAGATGGAGCTTGAGTTTGAATGCTATAACTATTCCAAAGAAACCAAGGTAATAACTGTTGTTGATAGTTTTACAAGTAAAGCATTAGAGTGGTGGGATCAAGTACAATCAACTAAAAGATATTATGGAGAATACCCTATTTCCACTTGGAAAGAAGTGAAGCAAGTCATGGGAAATCAATTTGGAATAAAAAGAAACTTGTTCAATTCTAAAGGTAATAAAGAATGCTACCAAAAAGAGGAGGTAAGCATGTGGCAAGCTAAAAAGAAACATAAAAAGGCTACCATTAATGATGAGATTCTTATTTCTAGAGGTACGATGAACATTCAATCTTCTTCTTCACATGATGATACAAGTATTAAAAGCCAAGATTTTGAACATGACTGTACAAATAAAAAGGCTATGATTGTATTAGAGAATGGTGATAGTACTAGTTTACATAATGATAAGACATCACCATTAGAAGTTTGTTCCAATGTTCAAATTATAAATATCATACATAATGATGTACATGTTGATGAACTAAAAGAAAAAGAAATAAAAAGATAGAGAGATAGTGCACATGAGAGGGAAAAAGAAAAAAACTATTGCACAGTAAAAGGAGAGTTGTGTGAAAACAATAGAGAGGTGTGAGCTTATAGTGGTAAAAGGAGAGGTTAGAGAGGATGCACCAAACCCAAGTGACGTGCATGCAAAAAGAGAGGGTGTACATAAGAAAGCCCTTATATTAAAAAAGAGTGGTAAGATTAAAACCAATTCTTCCAAGACCACAACCATGTTTTTGTTCAAAGGGATGTATTACACTACTAATGAAATTTACAATCTTTTGTATAGTGCTTTTATGTCTCTTTTGCAAGGTTATGAAGAATGGTTTTTAATGGAGGTGTGTAGTAAGCAAGACAACCTAACTTATGCTACTTTTGATAATGGTGCTAAATTGAAGAGTGAGGTTGAAAATTTGTGTAAAAGGGAGTTTTCTAATTCTTATTTAGATGATTGTGCTTGTTTTATGTATTATAGGCATAGTTCTTTCTATTTTAAGTATTGTTTTTTTGTTTCTAATTTGTTTTCTTCTTTAAATACTTGCTTATGCATTTTAAAGGATTTGTCATGTTCTAAACATTTTTCTCTTTCTCTTAGCATTTCTTCTTCTTCAAATTGTTTTTCATGTTTTTCTTCTTATTTTTAACATTATAGTTCTTCTTATTCATGTTTGAACATTTTTAATCCTTTTTGTTTAGTGATAAACATTTTTCTTCATGTTTTTATGTTTTAAAGAACTCTTTTTGTTTTAAACATTTGTTTCCTTTTAAATTTTGTTTTAGCTTTTCTTTTAATTCTAGGAGTTTGACTTCTTGTAATTCTTATTTTTACAAATCTTGTTTTTATTCTAGAAGTGTGTTCTTTTTAAAAGACCTTA